>OX465589.1:27081969-27291969 GCA_950022655.1 Alentia gelatinosa
TAGCTTTTGTATTCAAAAACGTTAATGCCCAGAATAAATAACAACTCCAGCATAATTTCAAGCCTCCTCTTCACTCAAAACACTACACTGGCGACGAAGGCTGTGAAATGAGTCAGGAAAGTATGTGAAGATCCTGTAGAACCCAACAAACTGTGAGTAGAGTGACTTTTTCAATACAGAAGAGGAAGAGTTGAGAGCTGTTTGTGACAACATTTGCTGACCTACTTGAGTACATACATACTTACTGGTAGTAAGTGGTTGTGACCTGTTGACCTAAATCTGAAAGTATTGGTGCACAACACATCAACCTCAAGTAATTATGTGATGTGAATCTAGTGACATTCTCAAAGTGACATTTCATCACTAAAGTGAACTTGTGTGCAATTAAAGCAGAATACTGGGCAAAAGAATTCAAAGGAGTACTCCAGTCTGCAAAATTTAAAGGAACACTCTAGCAAAAAAAAAGAATACAAAAATACAAAAAGGGAAGAAAAAGTTATACAGGAAGTGTGACTATTGTTATTGATATTTTCATCAATGAAAAATACATATGACTTCAAATCCCTACAAGTGTGAAGTGTAAAAAAAAAAAAAAAAAAATGGGTAGAGAACTGCTGGTAATCCCTTCACACCGCCACCTGAGTTTAAGGTCACTGATGACCCTGATGTTGCGTCAAGATGGGAAGATTGGCTAGAAGGTGCAGAAGCAACCATTGCTGTTACTCAACTGAAGAGACAGACTGAGAAGAAAGATCTTCTGTGGTACTGGCTTGGAGCTTCATGTTGTAAAATTGTAAAACAGTTGGACAATGTCGATCTCGGTGCAGAAGACTGCTATGATCAATTAGTAAAAGGCCTCAATGATCATTTTAAGCCAAAGCTAAATCGAGTATATGGCATGAATATGTTACACTAATTGAGACAACAACCCAGTGAATCTGTGGACAACTATCATATACGAGTAAAAGACAAAGTAGCAGCTATCAAGCTTGAAGACCGCACAAAAGAGAAGATTGTCGAACTAATAACACTTTCACACATTGTAAACTACTACCCGAACAAACAAGTGAAACACAAAGCAATCAAAAGTGATCAAAGCTTAAAGGATTTCCTTGACAATGCACGAACATCAGAACGTACAGATGCCAGAATCAAGGATATGGAAACACCAGTCGAAGGATCCATAAATGCAGTTGAGAAACGTCAAAGTCATGGAAACAGCCGTGGTCAATTTGGGCGTCGGCTATCCCAGAGTCAAGGTCGTTCTAAAGGCAAGAAATGCTACAAGTGTGGAGGTTCATGTCCTCACAAAGATGACAAGTGTCCAAAGAAAAAGTGTTTTCGTTGTGATGGTGTGTGTCCCCATAACGGTGATTGCCTTGCGCAGAGTCACAAGTGCAAGAAATGCAAGAACATTGGACATTACGAGTCTGTTTGTCATACAAAGTCTAAAGTGAACAGTGTTTCTGCCGAGACAAGTGATGACGACTATTATGACATGGTGTTTGCGGTAAATAGTCTGAAATCGGAAGTGAAAACTGCTACAGTGAAGATCGGTGGTAAGAATATCGAGACAATGATAGACTCTGGATCTGTTATAAACATTATTGGTGAAGATGAATTCCAACAAATGAATTTATCCAAGAGTGAACTCCAACCAATTACACAAAAGTTTTGTGGCTACGCATCAGAAGGTAACCGTGTTGAAATACCTATGGTAGGAGTGTTTGATGCCAAAGTGAAGTGTCCTGCCACCATGCGCATGACATTCTCTAAAGTATATGTACTTCAAGGCAAAGGAAAGAATCTCCTGAGCTGTGAGACATCAGAAAAACTTGGACTGGTACAGTTCATGTGTAGTGTTGATGAAGTTGAAGAAGACATCACAGTTCGTTACAAGGATCGGTTTGAAGGAATTGGTAAAATGAAGGACTCTCAAGTGAAGTTGAACATTGATGAGAGTGTGAAGCCTGTTCCTCAGAAACAACACCGGGTGCCATATCACCTGCGTGAACAAGTCAACAAGGAGATTGAGAGATTTAAATCTCTGGACATCATTGAAGATGCTATGGGAGCAACTACATGGGTTAGTCCATTAGTTATTGTGCATAAACCAAATGGTGAAGTGAGACTATGCCTCAACAGTCGTAAGAACAACACAGCTATCAAACGAGAGTGATACCCGATGAACACTGTTGAAGAATTGATAGTTGATCTGAATGGTTCACAGTGGTTCTCAAAGATCGATCTGAACAAGGGATACCATCAATTGGAGTTGAATGAAGAAAGTAGGCCGATTACAACATTTCAGACACAGGATAAGTTGTATAGATACAAACGTTTGTGTTTCGGCATCAATTCTGCTGCTGAAGTCTTTCAGAAAAAGATTGCAGACATGCTCCATGGTATACCTGGTGTGAAGAATATGTCTGATGACATAATCATCTACTCGAAGACATTGGAAGAACACAAGATGACAGTTGAGCAGGTATTGGAACGTCTACGCGAATACAACATCACTGCCAACAGAAGTAAATGCGAGTTCTTTAAGAGTGAAATACAGTTCTTCGGTCATGTATTCTCAAGTAAGGGTATTTCGCCAAGTGAGAAGAAAATTGCAGCTGTAGTTAATGCTCCATCTCCAGAAAGTAAGGAAGAAGTGAAAAGCCTGTTAGGCATGGCACAATATCTCTCAAGATTCATCCCAAACTACAGTACTGTTGTAGCACCTCTACACAAGTTGACAAGGAACAGTGTGCCTTGGAAGTGGGAGAAAACAGAACAAGATGCGTTTGATGAACTGAAAGCCCGAATGGCAGACTGGAAGATGATAGAGTACTTTGATATAAACAGACCAACCGAGTTGATTGCTGATGCTAGTCCTGTTGGTCTAGGAGCTGTGCTAACACAAAAGAAGTCGGATGGCACAATCAGCATAGTTGAGTATGCTAGTCGAAAATTGTGTAGTATGGGCCTGTGAGCACTTTGACCACTACCTAGTTGGTTCTGAGTTTGTCGTCGTTACAGATCACAAACCTCTGGAAAGCATCATGAACAATCCAATGTCAAATAACACAGCAAGGCTTCATAGGCTGTGTTTGTGTCTACAACCATACAGTGTTAAGGTGGTATATAGACCAGGAAAATCAAATCCAGCTGATTACCTCTTGAGACATCCACCAAAAGGAACAATTCCTAAGTCCTCATGGCTGGATATGCAGATGGATCAAATATGTCTCCATGCACTGAACTACTATGAGCAGGCTCAAGAAGCCACTACTCAGGATAAAATCATCAGTGAGACTGCAAAAGATGAAGAACTGCAGCAAGTGATCAAGTGTGTTATGAATCAACAATGGCATGATCTAAGTGACGATTTTGTTCCATACAAAAAGGTAAAAAATGAACTGTCTGTGTCAAAAGGAATTGTGTTGAGGGGAGAGAGAATAGTGATACCAAGCAACTTAAGAAAGCAAACCATCTCCATCGCACACAGTAGTCATCAAGGTGTGGTAAAAACTAAAGGATTATTGAGAGAGACAGTTTGGTTTCCTGGAATTGACAGGTTAGTCGAAAAAGTGGTTGGTGACTGTTTGGCTTGTCAATCTTGCAACCCAGATACAAAACGTGAACCTCTTAAGATGTCACCAATGCCTGATGGGCCATGGAAGGAAGTTTCATGTGATTTCATGGGTCCATTCAAAGGAGGGGAATATATTCTTGTGGTATATGATGAGTATAGCCAGAAGTTGAAATTGTGTTCTCGACCTCAGCCAGAGCTACAATTCCAAAACTTGATGCAATATTTGCAAGGCAGGGTATCCCTGAAGTGCTGAAATCCGACAATGGACCACCTATCAACAGCCAAGAGTTTGCGGGATGGTCAAGATATGTTGGCTTCACTCATCAGAAGATCACCCCACTTTGGCCAGAAGCCAATGGAGAAGCTGAACGATTTATGAGGATACTGAATAAGGCAATTCGTGCTGCACAAGTGGAAAGAGGTAGTTGGAAGCAGGAAGTTTTCAAGTTCCTCAGACACTACAGAGCAACACCTCATTCTACAACTGGACTCTCACCATCTGAAATGTTGAATTCTCAAAAGCTGCGAACATAAGTGCCAAAAATCACCACCAGTAAGAAGGTTAAGTTTGCTGACAGGGTGGTACAAGCAGAGCATAGGGATCATCGTCTGAAAGAGTATATGAAAGAACTTGCTGATGCGCACAGACATACAGCAGAAAGTTCCCTGGATGTTGGAGATCATGTGTTAGTGAAACAACCGAAGCTCAACAAGCTAACACCTCCATATGAAAGTACTCCATTTAGAGTTGTCAACAAGAAAGGAAGTATAGTGACTGCCCAAAATGGTGACCACACCATTACCCGAAATTCTTCACATGTGAAGAAAATCTCCGGTGAATGTGCTTCCTCATATTTACCAGATATCATGATTGAGACTGATTGCTCAACACAGGAAAATGCTTCTAAGATCAACAGTGAAGCAGCACCTGTTAGTGTTCCGACTCCAGTGAAGAGTCCACCCCAAGCACTACCCATGAGAGATCAATCTACACAAATTAAGACACCATCAGTGTGGCTAAAAGACTTTGAGACAAAATATTAGACTCAGTCACACATAATCAAAGAGGCATCATTGCCATGCTATACGAGATTATCAAAAATATTTGATACTATGTCTATCAAAACAAACATTTGATTTTCAGTTAAAAGTTATATTTCAGCAAATCATATTCTAAAAAAATTTGCTGTTTAAGAGCAAAGAGACCACTGCACGAAAACCACCATTTTACATATATATACGCCATCGCGATAACGCACGTATCGGCTGTATCGTGGCTTGTTTATACTTGTATACACCTCTTATACGCGTCTACGTTTTGGGAGACAGTTTCCATACGTAGACGCGCGCGACTTGGCTGTCTTTCATGCCTGCCGTATTTAAGATAAAATATACTCTGCACAATATATATATGCCAGGCGTATATATGATTAAAAAAAAAAAAAAATTGCTACCCGCGGCCCACCCGGTCCTGTGGGTGTTGGTAGAGGATACACCAACACTGACCCGCCAGCCGCGACCTCCCAACCCGCACCATGGACATGTATATACGCCACTAGATAAGGCGTCTACGAGACGGATAACAGGTCTAACTTCTAGACGCAAAATCCTACTGTTAGATGCGTTTCGTATACATATGTAAAATAGTGATTTTCGTGCAGTGACTGCTTCTCTACTTTCATCCAGGGTAGGGGTAATGAGGATATCCATCCATAACCACTTATTATCATTTTTTTCCCAACACCTTTCAAGCATGGGCAAACATGCCTCTTAAGTCTTGGAAAGTTGCTTCTAAAGTCTTTGAAATAGGTCATGTATGTTCTGTCACAAATCTCTGGACACCCCTCCACCCACCCCCTGTGATTTTTAGGCTGTGTCACACTTTTCAATCTACCCACCCCCACCCCCTAAGGGTGACAGAGTTTATGGACAGCCCCTAGTTATCTATGTGCAATATGCATACATAGCCTAGTTTGACGAACATGTAAACTACCGTGTTTTACATACTCTGAGAGATAACTGTGGATGTACTGCATCCAAATGCGAGAAACAGATCCATATAGAAATGTTCATTAACTTGAAAACACATGAAAAGTGTGTCAGCCAGATCCCGGCGAAGCTGGTTGTAAGCCCGGCTGAGATCCACCTTCTTCATATGGACCCCTCAGCATTCAACCAGGCTCATCATATCCCTCGTGCTTGGTAGGATCTATGAACAGGCTGCCCCTAAATAAACTCCCATCATTGATCACAGATCCTTCATGATACGACAGATACATTATCACTATGCAGTCGTTAGAGTTTTTTATTTTGGTCTGGTCATAAGGGATGACACCGGTTTGCCTGGACAGAACGGCCAAGTAATGAACTAATGCATTCTGGGTGAGTTCTGTCATGATACATTTCTCCAGGGCCTTCGAATATGCTCTGGCACTGGCATGGGTGTAGGCTCAGGAGGAGTACATGTACATCCAAGGGTTATATATTAATGTAGTTCCTCAGGTGAGTTTCCCAGGCATGAAAATTGGGGCCCGAGGCAATTAGTGAATGGGCGTCTTTTAAGTTATAAATGCCTTCTGTAATAATCAGAGAATGTTGTTCTGCTTGCCGGGGCGTGAATTGCAACGCCTCTGGGATGCCGTGCTTAAGTGGGATTCACACGATGGGATTCATGTACCTATAACAGGGCTCAAAATCTCATGCGATTTTGTTCCTTTTTAGGGGGAAATGTCTCTAACAATTACAGGGGGAAAAACATGTCCCAGGGAAATGAAACCCTATAATTTAGACGAAGAAATTGTATTCGAGTACAGAATCTCAGCAGGATTTGTCTCACAAAAACACCCTGTGAGGTACATGAATCCTATCGTGTGAATCCCACTCAAGCCAACCCGTCATCTGCTGCACAATTAACTCCAGCAGATGGTAGAACACAGCCGATAAGTACATGAGGAGGGCACATCAAACGTGTTTTGCGTTGTTTTAATTATATAAATTTTTTTTTTTTTTTTGTGTTATTTGCGTTGTTGGCAGATCCAGAGCCTGCCTGCCAATGAAAGGGCTGAGCCACGGGAACCTCCTGGCGAGGCTGAGCCACTGCCACCTTGTGTTTAGCTTTTATTATCCACCTATTACGTAGTCTCCATAGGAAATGTATAGGGCACCTGGAATTCGCTACCCGGAGATTCTGGCATGTCAGAATCTCATGCAGGAGATTCCGGAAAAAAAGTCCCATCCAAAATTAGATCTAATCATAATGTTCTTCAAAATAAGTTTATTTAATGTTCATTTGATATTAATTATTTATATTCAGTCATAATAATCTCATTTACCATCAGAAATCACTATCATAATATGTTTTGCAGACCAAAAACACGGACAAATAGCGAACTATATAACTGGCGTAACTGTACACCGAATTACACCCAAGCTTGAAAGTGCTGTGGCATTGTGGTGTAATCTGGAATTATATGCACTTTTTATTGCAATAGATTTATTGATCTTACAGGTGGATAATAAATACAATAAAGACTGGTTTTAATTACGAGTGCCTGCAATCTCCTAGTAGTTGACGACGTAATATCCTCGCTAATCGCTCGGATATTACTGCGCGTCAACTACTCGGAGATTACGGCCACTCATTATCAAAACCAGTCATTATTGTGTATTTATCCTTTATCTTAGCTTGGAAAAAACGTCCATAAGATTAACATTAGGAACTCCTTCTCAACAGGCTTGCGAGTATGATAACTCATTCTCAACGGGTGATAAACAGATACATATTTCCAGATAAAATCAAGATAAAATCAGAAACATTTTCATGCTTAGTCTGAGTCCCCATTCGCCATCTCATTTAGAGTGCTTCAGAATATTCATTCGGCTATCGCCTCATTCATATTACTGCGCACTCCAAACTCGAGGGCGAACGATTACACAGACCAAACATTCATCAATTTCTTTCTTAGTACTCACCATCATGTGTGGCTGATATAGGGAGAAGATGTTCTAACATAACTGGCAGACATGAACAACTGTGACACCAGTATGAGAGATGTTAAGGGCCTGCAGGTGACAGCCATGGAAGGTGCTGCATGCAGTACAGAGAGGGTGGTATGCCATCTGGTGCATTTTCCTCACATCACACTTTTCAATGTCTTCAATATTTAACCCGACCAGAGCTAATTTTGTGTAGCTCTGGTTCCGCGGGTAGCCGCTAGGGGGCACAGCGGCAAAGTACCCGCAGGGATAGCCCGATGGATATGCCTGGTTTCGGTAACCTCTCGAAGCGCATGCGCGAACCATAGACTGTAAATAAACAAGATGGCGTGGGTTACAGATCCGAAGGCAAGACCGAACCTGGTCGTGGGCGACCCTAACAGTACATTCCCGTATTGGGTCGGACTCGTCTGACTAGACCGAACCGTGATACCCTGTCAATAGACCCCTGTACGGTATCCCAGAATTCCTGCGCTCAGTTAGTTTCCGGTAGCCAGCGTGCGTTCTCCGAAAATGTAAACAATGGCCGCATCCCCACAGTTTTTCCGACTTTTTATTTCTAGTCTGTTGTTAATGGTCAAAGTAATGACACTGCTATAAGCTGACCAGATTAGTACATGAATAACCTGAGGAATATATCTATACCATTGATTTATATGGATGGTTGATGTATTATGGAAAAAATAAGAAACTACATAGAGGCAACCCGTCTAAACAGAGACTGTCACTTGGTTATCGTTCCGAGTTTCAGTTTACAATGGACCATAGTTTTCCGATTTATAACCATTAAAACTGCCTGTAATTCGGGATTACAGAGTAAAATTCCCTAAACTATACCCTTTCTATCATCGGATTCCTAATCCTAATGGATATAAAAGCCGAAAACGGCTGAAACAAGCGGTGTTCGTAATGTCCGCCGACGCTTTGATGCTGACAAATTACACTGTCACAGTGTCAATGTCACAGTAGCAATGTATCTTAATAATGGTATCTTAATAATAATGTTCATCGGGAATGATATGTGACTGTTTTATTACCCTGGTAAACCTACATATTTACTTACATACAGATATAGCACATCAAATATAAACCTGTATAAAGATACTGAAGCAAATGATCTACCAAAGATAGAATATGTAGGATACAACTACAATGGACTGGCAGAGAGGAATATAGATAGGCTCAAAGGAAACCGCTCAAAGTGGCCTTCAATAACTGTATGGGCACAGCATTAGGAGTACGGAGACCTAGAGATTACTCAACTACTGTTAGTACTGATTTATATATCGACTGTAAATTAAAGCCGCTAAAATACAGAAGGCTAATCCAACTATTAATGATAATACTTTGGTGGTCACATGACCGTGAGCATATAGTTACAAAAGATCAACATCTGACACGCATAGACCATAAAATAAACGGGGGCGGGACAACTGACCGAAATCTCAACTGACACAAGACAAGTGACATACGCAAAAACAGTGTGTCAGTTGTCTCACTGGTCAGTTGTCTCACCTTTGTGTTGGTCCTTTTATATGGGTCATTCCACCAGAAAATGTACTTTTGGTGAAAATCATACTTTTTGGGGGTTAATGGGCTATAATTTCATTATAAATGAATTTTTTAAATTTTTTTTTTTCTGTGCAAAGAAAACACCCTGCCCTTTCAGAAAATCATTACTTTTATTGGTCTATCTGCATTTCTTTTTAATCTGTGGACTTTCAAAGTGAGAAATTAGCAAAAAAGTGCATGTCCTTTTGATATCTCTAAAGTTTAGCACTATTTCTTTTGTGGAAACTATTAATATATATTCCCTAATTGATTTATTTCCTGAAGTTATGTAAATTGGCTGTTGTTTAGTAGTATTTTCCCTTATTTCTAAGGCTCCGCAAATTTTTTAGGTGTATTTCAATGAAAAGTGTGCTTTTTCAGCAAATGCTATAGGTTATATTTGGCATAGCCTGATGACAATATATTTTAATGGTATACTTCCCAAACATGCACTTAAAACTCTGGACATACATCAATTTTTCACATATGTATATGATTTTAGGCCAACTGCAACAGGTTTTTTTTCCCAGCCGAATTACAAAAAAAGAAAAAGATTTTACACAATTGATATCACGGATGTGATGAGTTGCATTTAGCACTCTCCACTTCTCCATATTGGTGCTAACTTGGTACAAAAATTACTGAATAATGTGGCCATAGGGTCCGTAGTGTAAGTGTAATAAAATGCTTCCAAAGTGCCTTCACTATGCGAGAACAGGGAAAGTAATTTTGAAGGAATCTCGTCCGTGATATTTATCACGTCCGAGAGATCAATCGAAGGCGGGAAAGCTGATCACAAGAACCGGATGTTATCCCTTTTAACTGTGCATGCGCCTCCACTCCAGCGGTTCAGCGGCTTGAGGAGACATCCAGCTCATGTGAGTAGTCCAGATTTCTTCGATGCTAGCATTATTTTTCCATCCTGGACATGATTTTCTGTGTTAATAGTGATAACTTGGAGTTTGTGATTCTGTAGAATCCATTTCCTTGAAAAGTTGACAAGTATTTACCGAAAGTTTGTGGTTTGAATAAAAGAGTAGATTGATGAGTTCCCAACATGGCCACTACTGGAAGGGTTGGGGGTATTTTCAATGTCTTTGTGAATTTTTCAAAAAAATTTGTTTAGCCATATCACGTCCGACATGGAAATTCTTCTTTCGATTGATCTATGAGAAAATGTGCAAAGAGGTGCAGAATATATATACATTACGATCTATTCCCAATGACAAAATGTATGTTTAAAAGACTGTTTAGTATCTGGACTCAGGTTGTACACCTATCATGTGGTAATAGCCATCACGGACGTGATATGGGTGAAGTATTTTCATCGAATTGACTAGGAACTATGTTTGAATGAGATTAAATTACAAGAATACAGTAACGAAAGTTGTTCATTATGTGCACCAAGTGTCATTTCATAAGTCTAGGGAGAAAAAGTGAAGAAAGTCCACATGTAAATATATTTTTTTCATACATTTTTGTAGCCGCCGTCACGTCCGATATATATATGTCGGACGTGATGCCCAGTTTGGTTTCATCTCATAACAAGTATGAAAATGAGGGTTAGGATCATCTGTTTTGATTTTTCTTATTGTTTGCCTATTGTACTCCATATCTAAACGAAAATTGAAATGATTATGAGATTGAGCTACTACCTATAGTGGTTTATTTTCATGTCGGACATGATGCATGATTTTTCAAAACCATACCTGAACTATAAGACTTGGACAAACCTTGGATAAAATCACCTGGAATACTGAAGACGGTTATATTCTATGGTGTGATGAAAAAAATAAATCATTTTGAGGAAATCTTTTTTTGACATTTTTGGCAAAAATCTGATTTTGGTAATATTTTTGTTCTTACAGCCATCATATTAAGTTTGTGGGCAAAATATCTATTCTAGATATAAGTCTGAACAATAGTCATACAAAGAACACAATTTTTGAAAACAAATGTACCTTTTGAATGTTATTTAATAGGTAGTTTGCTAATTTTTTTGTTTTCTCTTTTTTCAGTTTTAGGGCTATCCATAAAGTATGTACACACAATATCTCAAATTTTCGACCCTACCAACCCCCCCCCCCCTACCTTATTTTTGTTCACAATAGAACACAGAAGTAGCCTATGCACAAAATTTTAACCACCCTATCCCCACTACCCCCCCCCCCCCTCAGTGCATACATACTTTATGGATGGCCCCCTACATATGAGCCATACCTTGAAAGCATGGGGTGTAAACCGTTACCTATGGATGAGAGGAAACCTCCAAAGGACTCATCTAAGGACTGGAGGAACAAGAAGATAAGGAAAAAATAAAATTAAAAAGATAGAGAAAAGGTTTGCAGATGGTTCTTAGCACAAAATGTAAATGAAAAATGTACTCTTGTGTATTCTGAGTGGTATCAGAAGCAAGAGTTTGATATTCTTTGCAGTTTTTCCCCAAAAATCAGGTCATTGGCATTTAAGGTACTCTTATATGTGGTTGAATTGAAGCTGATGTATATGTTTGCAAAACCAAAGAAGATTTTCTCAGCAATTTGTACATATTTCATGTTTGTGATCAAGAAAGTGGAAGTTACTGGTCTGTCACGTCCGTTATTAAAAATATCACGTCCAAGAGATTTATGATGTACACACAAAATGTGGCATTTGGATGAATATTAAGGTTAAAGTTAGCGTTTTGGCATTTAAAAGCATAGAGAAAAGATTTGCAGACGTTTTTTTAGCACAAAATGTAAGTGAAAAATGTACTCTTCTGTATTGTGAGTGGCATCAGTAGTAAGAGTTTCATATTCTTTGCAGTTTTTCCAGACAAAAAAACATGTCATTGGCATTTAAGGTACTATTATAGGTTGTTGAATTGAAAATCATGTATGAATTAGCAAAAACAAACAAAAGTTTTTCAGATTTTGGTCCATATTTCGTGTTTGTGGAAGTGGAAGTTACTGGTCTGTCACGTCCGTTATCAAGAATATCACGTCCAAGAGATTTATGATGTCTACACAAAATGTAGTATTTCAATGAATATTAAGGTTAAAGTTAGCATTTTTTGCATTTAAAAGCAAAGAAAAAAGGTTTCTAGACGGTTTTTAGCACAAAATGTAAGAGAAAAATGTGCTTTACTTTATTCTGAGTGTGATCAGAAAGAAAGAGTTGGACATTCTTTGTAGTTTTTCAAGAAAAAAAACCAGGTCATTGGCATTTAAGATACTCTTATATGTGATTGAATTGAAGATAATGTATGTATTTTCAAAAGGAAACAGGAACTTTTAATAATTTGGGACATATTTCAGATTTCTCATCAAGAAAGTGGAATTTACTGTTCCATCACGTCCGTTATTAAAAATATCACGTCCGAGAGATTTTTAAACCTTTTTCCCAGAAGCTATTAGCTCAAGAAATAATGCATGGAACATCTTCTAATTTGACATAGATCATGTATATAACCTATAAAAGTAATTCTGTGATTTAAAAACGTGAAACTTTTGTATTTAGATAGTGACAGAAAAAACAAAATTCATTTTGTAATCCCTTGGAAAACACCTTCTGTATGTGCATCTTTGAGGCAGCACAGAAAAAGATTGCATAAGTAGTTCATTATTTCCACTTGTCTATAATATCAGACTATGCTTGACATACTGGGTACAAACTTGATGTCTTACAAAAAATAAAATATATTTCTCTATCATCAACTTTTGTATGAGTGTTTTTTTATATGTCGGACGTGATGGCAATAATATTTACAATTTTTTGCAGCCTCACAAAAACTGACCCCCCACTAATATCCCAGTTGAATCATGTTTTCCTAAAACTTGAAAGTGTATATTTTGCACACAAGTAAAAGAAAATTTGGTTTGGGCAAATTTATTTTTTTTACCCCTTTTTTACCAAAAGTACATTTTCTGGTGGAATGACCCATATGGCAAAATCTAAAGCAAACATTACTGCTACTAGCTGCCTATATTATTACCAGACCCATATCACTGTCCTAGTCTCTTGTTGATTAATCAGAATAACGACTGTGCTGTAAGCTGTACATAATAATCTAGTAAAAAACTCAGGAAAATGTCTATACCATTGGTTTTTATGGATGGTTGATGTGTAGACCTACATAGTTTCTTCGAAAATATAATCAGTGTCAGTGGCCACAGTGTTACTGTATATTCCGACTTCTAATCATCAAAAGTAGGCTACATGTTAATTGATATTTCAAGTAAAATAACCCGAACTTCTCATGTGTATCATCATGAACCTGTGTATCTAAATAGTTCGGAGTCTGCTTTTCTGTCTTAGGCTAAGCGTGGTTGTAGATCTTTCTGTCTGAAAAAATCCAATTTTGTGATCAAAAGTTATCAAAGTTTGAATGACACACGGGCGGCGGGTTCGGCCATGTATACATCAGGCAAATCTCAGGTCATAACTCTGTGAATATATCGCAGAGAAACACCAGATAATGACTAATAGATAGCTGGATACATGTGCCAAACTGCCATAAAGTTTATCTTTTGATTTTCGAAAGGGAACAATGTTAATTTCCCGTTCTACGTTACGAGAATTGCCACGAGCACAACATTGTGTCAGATGTCTCAGTCGGTGTGTCAGTTGTCCGACATGGGAGTGTGTTAATTGGGATTTTGGTCAGTTGTCCGACATTCCTTCCCAGCAAATACAAATACTCTAGGCTATTTCGATCACAATGAAATAGGACTACTGCAGTCTTTATCAAATAGCCAGCTTAGGAGACTTTTTCAGCACATTACCTAAATAATTTGGTAACTGCAATTGGAAAACAAATTTGCTTATTCAAAATAGTTTTCTCATTATAGTCCCTCAAAATCAGATATTTCACAGAAGTGGCTAGTATTACAGGCAAATGTTGTCGAAACATAGGCCTTTACTATACACTGACAGTCCTGGAGGGAAACCTTCCGTTTTCACACAAAACACGATAGATGAACACTCACTTTGTAACAAACAAATACATTTTACATTCCTTCTCTAAATGCGATCAATCTCAGCTGTTGACATATCTTTTATCAGTGATAAGCTGCTCCAAAAGCTGTGTTATGATCAAAACAAACAATGGCGTCCGCCGGGTCCAAAACCGGAAACTCACGCGCGGCCGCCATTTTGCCATGCGCCCGCGGATGAGTCAAGGGTCTATATATAGAATGATATAAAAGGGAATATCTAGTTGGTAAACGATGAACTATACCATTTCTTTTCTTGGGGGCTGTCTTAAAGGCCCTGACAGTTCATTAATTTACTGGATGCACTGTCTTGTCAAGAAAGTGGAGTGCAAGCCACCAAACATAAACATGACCAAGTGGGAAAGAAAACTGAGTAATGTAAATAACACTGTTTCAGAATATACTGTCACAAACCTAATTTGGAAAGGAAGTAATATAACACTGTGATCGTTGCTGAATAATTTACACATGGTGTCAGTCTATTTCTTAACTCTATGCACTGTTAGTCACTTGTCAAGCGCCTGCGGCCCCTATTATCGCTCAAGCAACTGTCAAAGTCATCAACGTTCATTTTCGATCAATGTATCAATTATGATAGAATATCACCTGCTATATATGCCTCTTCTAATTAAATTTCATCAGTTTAGTAGCCAACTGTAGTATAATGTTCATGATTACCACTTTGCAACGACCGCAATCTCCGTTTGCATTTGAGAATCGAGCTGGTTTCTGGGCCTGTCGACCACATACGATGATAACGCCAAAACCAGCATTCAACCACTGCCATAGCTGCACCCAGCGGGTACTACCTGCCTGTTATCGTTTGATACAGGCGGGTACCAGCCAAGGGGTGGGAAACCCTGCCGGCCTGGTTATCCGCCTACACTCGTCTCCGTGCTTCAGTGGCTGCCGGGGAGGTGCTCGCTCGACCTTGAGCCTAGACCTAGGTCAAAGGCATTGCCCCTTGAAGAACGCGAGTGAGACACCAGGGGTGCAATGATCACCCCTGACTAAAGGCCATGGGTCAGCCATGGCTATGGGTTTTGGGTTGTCTATAAGGCCGAGTAGTATCGGCAATAGATGCGATAAATGTTCGTTGTGTCGCTGTGGAGGATGATTAACTTGTCACAACGCATCTGACAAATATTATTGAAACTCTCAACGTTTATGGTCTTTTCTCCTGTAATTTGGATCTGAATGTTACTTTTTGACAGGGTTTACTCTTTCTTGGCCCTGTTCATCTCTGAGGACCATGATTAATGGTGGCATGAGTTGAAATTAACCAAAAAGAACCAAAATTAATTCCCGAAATCCAAAATAACATGCTGAGCCTGTGAGGCGGAATTTACACCTGCTGCCAGAAAATGCAGCGATCAAATTTGGGGAAAATAAAGGTTGGTCCATGGTGCTCCCGATCAAACATCGGTATTGATTATCGGTGACCCTCCAAGGCATTGACGCGTTGAGGACTGATTATATAATATACGCGCACCAACTATCCACATCTAGATTCAGGGTTTTGAAAAATCAAATGGTTCTTTTTAGCTAATTTCAAAGCGCTTTAAAATCGTTGGGGGCTTCTAAAATGGTGGTGTCATATTACGCAATTTGGATCTGGAAGTCGCTGCCAAGATCTGCAATTTTTCCGTTTACACTTACTGATATTTCATCGGAAATGTAAAATGATCAGTCGACGGTGTCAGATTATTGAATCTATGCGAAAATTGGTGGGTGAAAATTCAGCCTTAGAGTGCTGTTGCGCTAACTGTGCAGTGAAGTCACAACCGATTATGTACCCCTGACACACCCGGGGTCGTGTTGTCTGCCAGGATGCCGCTTATCCATTACATGTCATCTTACAATGAAGCAAATGGTATAGTACGTCGACCGTGCCACAAAGGATAAATTGCAAATAAAGGGTGGAACCTTTAGATTTATGGGTGACGCTAAATCTCTGTACAAGTGTATGAATGCCATATAAAATTAAAGGTTTTATTCAAAACTATCTCTAGGCCCGGCCTCCACCTACTACAATATGGCTCCGATATGGTCTACGATGGACCTTCAGATAAAAAAACAAATTGCGTCGGAAGGTCACCTAATATCGGGGCAGTTGACCACGTTTCTGCGATTAGACACAGATAAAAAACCCATACATGGTGGATTAGCAAGTCTAGACATATGTCTACGATTATGCACCTTCCCGATATGTCTGCGATGTTTGCTTTTAGTATCGGTGCATATCGGTCTAAATTTCTATCGTAGTAGGTGGACGCCAGGTCTAAAACAGTATCAGGATTACATCGAACAAGGATGCAGATATAACTAACATTTTGTTCTAAGCTTAGGCAGTTCATTCATTTTCATGATATACTGAAGTTTAAAAGAACGAGTAGCTGATGTGACCTCACATGGAAAATGAGACACCAATCAGGTTTGATTGTGGTAGACGGGCGATCTGCTTGAGCGACTGCTGGTATTTGACAGCATTCTCTCGGCCGGCGGTCGGCGTGTGAGTTAATTTATTCCGGTCATCTTCAAAGCATCGTATCCACTGGTTGTGTTCAGTCACATAGGGTCATTAGCTGCTTCTAATTGGGGCAGGTTGGGACAAAGGGTGGCGGGAAACTGTCTGAACCAATGCTTTTGCTTGGTGCAGAACCGTCTGGCTCCTGTGGTGGGGGACCAGTGGTGCTTGTTTTGGTGGCGCCATCAGGTTTGACCCAATTTGATGTGATTAAGGGGGCTTGGTTCACGTCCACCGGATGCCACTAAGAGGACAGCACGCTCCCTGACGCTTACAGGCGTCACTTTTTTTATTTCTCGGCTACCAACACCTTCGATGAAGAGATGACATGCATGTCTTCATGGGTAATGAACGATCAATATTTCTCTCCGTCATTTTTTTTATTTTCTTTAGCCCTACTGTAGAAGTGATACATTTTGTCTGTCCCTCTGCATGATGACCAGCGGCAGTTTGGATATCTTATTGACATCTTCAGAACGTATATCAGGAGTACATGATAATGCAATTATTTGGTATTGAAGTTGTTGAGGAATATCATTGAAAATAAGTAGAATTCAAACAAAACCCAATATGATGGAAAGTCTTGGCGTGCCGGGGGGTCGTTGCTCCACGTTTTGCGGATCGCAAAATAGCGATCCGAGGTCGAAAGTGTTGCCCCAGATATTTTGCGGATCGCATCATAACTATGTCGCTATCTATATCCAATTAAAACCCCAATGAACCTGTAATCTATGACACTGAGAATGCGGTGTTTTAAAATATAACGATACAACGTGAAAATAGCGATACTACACGATACGATCCGATATTACTGGAGCAACGCTTTCCAGGAGCAACGACCCCCTGAGTCGCTGTTGCAGTTACGACACATTGATGAAAGTTCGGTTACATGACTACAGATGGCACTAGGATGCAGCCGGGCATACCCTTAATCATGCTGGTGTAATAGCAACACTTCTTAACGTATTCGTTATCAAAACGTGCATATATGCTCAGAATCATGCCTCTCTGAAAAAAGGCAAATGGAAAGCCCTGATTCCATACACAACTCTAGTTATATGGCGAGACTTGGATCTGTCTATACTCAGCTATAATGTGAAATCTACATATGAATATTTTCTTTCATTACTATATACTTACTACTATAAATTGAGGAATAATAAGTTACTTCATGCCTATGCAGTACTTTAAGGTCATAATCTACTGGGATTTAAAACCGATAGACTGGATGGAACATATATGTAGTAGTGCCACCAGGGGGCACTTCGATTCATACTCTCACTTTCCAAGAATCAGCACCTGCTCAATACAAATAACATTAGTGGAGCGGACAAAAAGCTCAGTTTTAGGGAAATTGTGCAAATGGTGATAAAAGCAGCCTATTCTATACAGAGATTCTCTCTGGTATAATAATTATTTCTATCTGACGAGCCACTCGAAAATCAAGGATGACCGTTTTTTAAGATGGCTTCAAAAGTGACCTGCTGAAAATGGTTTGTTCCTGCCGTTTGGGCAGGGTGACTCATAGCCTGGCAGCCTGGCCTAGTTAGACTATAGGCCAGGTAACGGGTTGCAGTTTTGTGGTGCATTATTGGTAACGCCTCCATTTTTCTGTTGCATTGTGGGATTAGCAGACCACCAGATACACTGGTTCCCGAGGTATCCACTAGGGGGCTCGGCGGAGATATATGCGGAACCCAGCCAAACCACTAGTCCACTAGTACCCTGGCCCTAGCGACAACGGGAGGTACTACAGTCTAGTTGAAGGTCATAGGAACCCGTTACCTGTCCCTTATTTCATAAGGGCAGGGAACCAGTCCATGTGACTCACTGCTGACGTCAATCTCCAATATGGTACGAAACTTTCTTTCTTGGACATGTTCTCCATTAGATCTGCTCTTCCATGGCTGAGAGACCTAGAGCCACATGTTTATGATCATGAGGAGAAGAGTATTCTTTTTAAGATCCCTGGGGAGAACCCCCAGTATGTCTTTCAAATGTGTAGCGAAAGAGTGTACAATCTTCTACTGGATAGGAGAGCATGGTTTCCCAAAACCAGGGAGAAGTGGTCCACTTGTTTTGAGAATCTCCCTTTTGATTCTGAATGGGAACCAATTTGCCCTCTTCCCTTCCAGGTCAGTAGGGAGACTAGAATTGAATCACTCCAGTATAGAGTATTAAACAAGACCATCACTTGTAATAAATACCTAGCACAAAGGAAAATAGTTGACTGTTGAATGAGATTATTGTACCAGGGAGGATTCTATACTGCACTTCTTTGTAGAATGTCAGGCAGTCAAGGAGTTCTGGGTAGCCCTCAGGACATGGACCTATGTATATTTAAATGAGACTATTTTACCAATCTCAGGTAGGGTTATTCTTTTTGACAGTTATGGCCATGGTCCAACCTTTAATGCCTATGTCAAACTCACAAATTTTTATCTTACTTCATGCAAAGGCTTTAATTCACAGACAGAGGTTATTCCATGCCAATGATTTAGACATCACTTTGTTCCTAAAGAAACTCAAAAACAGGATTCTAGTGGAAAACACTGCATGTAGAATTTTGATGGAGGAAAGGAAATACAAGTTCCTCAATAAACTGTATAAGGAAATGTGAGAAGACAAGAACTAATGTGATGTCCACTCCCTTTCGGTTACATCTTAAATTCTTTTATCATTCAATGTACAGTCCAGTGTTGTCTTTGTTGGTTTCATTTATTGTTCCACCATGTTTTGTCTCTTGCCAATTGTCTTTTGATATATACTGCACCTTTAAGATATGTTGATGAAACTGTTGATAGTATACGGTCTCAATGCTCAATTGGTACCAACCCAATTAGTACCAACCCAATTACTATGAACTACCTACCTTAGTGGTAAAAGTCTAAAATATCTATTTGAATAATTGTTAATTAATAAATTGGAATGGATTCCGCACCAAGGTGGCAAATTTCCCAAAAGTAGGTAAGTTCAGGTAGTCAATTCCTAGCTGGTAATTGACCACAAGGTTTAAATAAGCCCTCTAAGGCAGGGCAGAAAAATGTACCTGGTTACTTTTTCTATATGATATTTTGAATGTAAGAACTGTATTGAAATGAATGAACACTGCTCTATTAAAAAACTATCTATCTACGTAAATATACATAAACGTTTTACGTTTATACAATGTCAGGAATATCTCCAAATCTAACCAACTAAATAAACATAAACCTTTTACTTGTATACAATGTCAGTAATCTCTCCAAAAATAACCAACCACAATTTACTTATATAGTACGCCAGAGACACGTTTCAGAAATATGTAGTTTATCTAGGTAAATGTGCGTAAATGTTTTATGTTTATACAACGTCGGGAATTTCTCCAAAAATAACCAACCAAAATCTACGTATCTAGATAATCAGAGACACGTTTCAGAAATACGTAATTTATCAGGTTTCATTTTTGCCAAGGACCCCGCACCTTGCTGCGAGAACACATGAGCCAAGTGGCTTGTCTCCTCTACAGAAACGATGCGCACGAGGCACTCTGCACGGTTGAGCCACCTCTCTTTGTTAACGTGTTCGTGCGTGTCCTGGCCAGGCATGGGTACAATATGCTCATCAATTCCCGGAAGCCCCTCACGAACTGACTCTTGACTGTTGGCCTTGTATAATTGGAATTTTTAAATTTTTAGATGTAACAATTAGTAAACACTAGTCATATAGGGGACAGAGCCATTGTTAGTTCATGAAGCAGTTACTAGGTGGCCAGCAGTATGGCAGGCCCCATGGGGGTACAGTTCTATATTCTGGCTCTTTGTTCTTACAAAATTCAACTGCCTTTCAATGTTTTACTGTGGTTCCCTCGACTCTCTACACCCATCCTAGAGCAGGATGGGATACTGATTAAACCCTGGACATGATGTTTTCCACATGGAACACTTTATATACATATGTGAGCAAGGCTAGAGTTGAGACTTTTCCCAATTATCACTAACTTCTTTTCCACCCCAATTAGTGAAGAACACCTACTTTTTCACCTCAATTAGTGAAGAACACCTACTCGGGGGGGGGGGGGGCGTCATGGCAGCCCCCATGGCTCATAGGCTATATGCCCTATGCAACTTTAGATAAAACACTGTGTGGCTTAGTCCTTATCCTTGCTGAGAAATAAAATATAATGATTTTACCTATACAAGCTGCAAATAAACCAGCTTTCATATCATACAATTTCATATCATACAAATTATAATATTTACCACAAAAATATGAAATAGAGTATTTCAAGATGGCAGTCAGCCTTGGTTTAATTTAAAGACTCACATCTCTTCATCTGAAGTTATAGAGTGTGCCAGCGACACGACAACTGTGGCCTCGGCCTCGGCCACCCACACATGCTCCTCAGGTACCTGTGCCTGGCAAGGGTCACCAACGCGCATCCAACGCCCATTCCCAGCTAATCGACACCTTTCACGGGCAGGAGGCGGCTACGCTGTCCGTGCACTGTGACAGGTCAGCGGACGAGCTGAACTCCCACAGGACACGTGACACTTGCTATAGTGCACTTCACCCGTCATATTTGCCTTGCGGCAGCCATCTCGGACTGCAGTGTATCTGTATCTCTAGGGACAAGCATGCCGGCGGACGCACGCCATGTCGCAAAAGTACGGGCTGTCACAAACAACAGACTTGCCGGAACCACGCCCAGTGAAAAGAGACTCATATAGAACTGCATCCACAATCGACTAAATACAGCACAGTATCTTGTCTTGTCAAACGAGTAAAGTATCGTTTATTTTACCGTTCGAGTGTGGTTCTGGATTCATCTCAGTATTTTCACTGTTATGGACGTTTAAATCCCTTGTCTTGTCTTGTCTTCTCTCTGAAATTCGTTTCTAACGTTATTACTATGACTAAACTTGTACCAGGGGTGAGATATAGTGTAGTATTCAACAAATAAGTATTCCTCTAACGTTCTAGGATCCCGGACGCCGTTCCATGCTCGTATGATCCAGTCCTTCATCACAGAACCCACCCCGATCACTCATCGAAACTAGGAGCGCATAGTATGTTCATCATTGATGAATGAGCGTGCAGTATACATGAATAACAATGAAAAGGTTTGGATTACATTCAGTCCATGGATTTATTTTTTTATTTTTTTATTCAGGTTCATCAACAGTTACATTCGGCAACATGTAGGCGTTCTTCCATGTAGCCTAGGGAAAAAGAAAAGAAAAAAAGGAGTATGGAAATACAGTTTGAACTTTCAGCAACCCGCATTTTGCTAGGGTAGCTTTGTTTTAACCCTTATTACAATAAAAACACATTTCAATACAACATATATACAAGTATTATATATAACATAGCAAGTTATGCAAAAAAGGTTGTGGGATGGTATAGATTATATTAACTTATAATTTTATTAAATATAGACAGCACCTGTTTTAGAAGGAGAGAGGTATGATGTTATTTTACGAGGAGAACTTCCAGCGTCATATGACTGCATGTACTTTACGTTTATATATCGTAATTTATGTTACTTAGTTTCTTGATATGATTTTTAAAAGTGTCTGTATTTTCTATTAATTTAATCTCTCTAGGGAGTTGGTTCCATATAACCATTCCTTTATATAATGGCGATCTTTTATACTTTTCGGTGCGAGGTCTCTTGATTTTCAGAACAATTCTCGTATCTTGTCTAGTTCTTTCATTACTAACGACTAAATTCTCACTGCTTTTACTCCATCGATGTATGATATTCAGCATATGTTGTCCTCTCCTAATGATTAGTGGATTGATATTGCACTGTTCGTATAAGTCCTCTAAGGTTATATCTCTTGCTGTTCTGACTCCGATTGCTACTCGTAAGCATTGGTTCAATATTACTTGTAAGTCGTGTTGCTTATTTTTAGTAAGACATACTTGTATGATATCGCCATATTCAATTTTTGTCAAAATCATCTGCTTTACTATTTTTATTGCCGTCTGCTTTGGTATTAAGTATCGGATATATTGTAGTTGGTACATTTTTGTTCGCGCCACTGCTATAATTTGATTTACATGCTTATCGAATCGTAACTTATCATCTATGTTTATGCCTAAGTAGTTGTAATGTGATACCACTTCTAGTCTTTCATTGGATATCGTGCAGGTCTCTGTTGCTCTTGTATTGTTATTGCTATTTACCCACATTATTTTTGATTTCTTGATGTTAACTGTTAGCTTTTTTGTCTCTAACCATCTTTCCAGTCTATTTAGATCTTCTTGCAAAAGGTTTTTCATTGTTTCTTGATTATTTCCTGTGATTATCAGAACCATATCATCTGCATACATGATCGTCTCACAATTATCAAAGATGTCAAACACTTGGTTTATGTATAATATGAATAAGACTGGTCCAATAACAGACCCCTGAGGTACACCATATTCAATGTGCAGTGTATTTGATGTTCTATTGTTGGCCTTGACTTTTTGTTTTCTACATGATAGGTAGGATTTGAAAAGGTTTATGGTATTATTGCTGAAATTTAAATTGTTTAATAATTTGAGGAGGATGCTATGATTAACGCTATCAAATGCTTTCTTAAGATCAATAAAGGCAAGAAGGGAATGGTTTCTATTGTCCATGTTATAAAATAGTATATTAATTAATTTAAAGATGGCTTGGGCAGTGGACCTATTCGGCATAAATCCATATTGATTACAGTTGATAAGGTCATTTCCCAATAAATGAGTCATTAGTTGGAGTGAATGGCCTTTTCTACAATTTTAGCCACAGTCGGAATGACCGAGATTGGTCGCCAGTTTCCGTTATCATTAAGGTTTCCTTCTTTTGGAATAGGAGTAACTATCGCCATCGCTAGTTCGCTCGGGAAGATCGAGGTATCTATAACACTATTGACAATCATAATAATAATGTTTTGATTCATCAACAGGGCTTCTTTAAGGATTGAGGCTTTACAATAATCTATTCCCGTGGATTTATTTTCTTCGATTTCTTTAACTAGTTTGATCAGAAGATTTTTATCAGGTTGTTTAATATCAAACACCGTTAGTTCTTTATCTAGATTATCTCGATTCTGGCTTATGGTTATATTTGCGCTAGTTTTAATTTTTTTGGCTAGTATTTTACCAATGTTGACATAATACTCGTTCAGTTCATTTAGTTTCATATAATCGTTCAAATGTTCATGATTATTAGTTTGTTTACTATCTTTTCCCCACACCCTGTTGAGTTCCCTCCAGAATCTTCTGGGATTTTTTTCATTTTCTTTTAGTTTTCTTTCAACCTCAGACGCAGCATGTTTTCGTATCAGTCTGTTTATTTCTTTTCTCAGTGATCTAATTTCCTGCAATATTGCTTTGTCTGGTGGGTTAGATTTTCGTAGGTTTTTCAACAGGGTTTTCCTTTGGTTGATTTTAGTCTTAATACTTTTTGGCAGTTCTAGATTTTGATAGCTTTCTATAACCCACTTGCACCCAATTAACTTGCCATTTCTGCAACTGCCTGGGTCTAGGATCCAAACACTTCAAGAACCAGTGGGTCTAGAAGTATTTCGGTCTTGAGTGATTGGTCATGGTCAGCTGGGCATGCCTCTAAGACACTGAGACACTGGCTCTCTGCTCTGTTCTCAATATCACAGTGAATAGTACACAGATAGTGAAGGGATAATTTCTATGCCGTGACCTGAAAGTCTATGTGGGCCACTCTAACCTCTAGATGATTATTCAGCGCGTACATGCACCCTCTAACTAGGAGCAAATAGTATGTTCATCATTGATGAATGAGCGTGCAATTATAGAAGAATAACAATTAACAGGTTTGAGTTAAATTCAGCCTAATGATAGTTTTCTGTACACCCAGTCAACTTGCCATTTCTGCAACTGGTGCTTGGTGCTTGATCCAAACAGATCAAGCACCAGTGGGCCTTAGGGTATATTGGTCTTGAGTGATTGGTCATGGTCAGGTGAGCACGCCTCTATGACACTGACACTGGCTCCCTGCTCTGTTCTCAATATCACACTTTATTAACCACCTAATACAGAGTCCCCATAGGAATAGCATTGGGTCTGGGTATTTAGCTACTAGGAGATTACTGAGGCCCGTAAACTCCTGCAGGAGATTACTGGAAATAGTTCCCCAAACGACATCGGGCGCCTAGCGAGCGCAACGCGAACTAATATCCGCAATGACAACAGCAGACAATCACACAACGTCAAAATCAATGTGAATAACAGAACAGTCTAAGTTTGGTGAATTGATCTGTGGCATTGTCTCCTAAACTCCATAATCTGTCACATTACAGTTTCAACAAGTTTTTACCTTGTCTTATTTCCGTATTTTGGTGTAAAATCGTCGTTTTGAACCAAGACACAGCAGCAGACAACTTAGCGATCACGAGATCGCAATCAACAGTGTTTACAGTTCGTGTTTGGTGAATTCATCTATGGCAGTGTGTCTAAGCTATATAATCGGTCTATAATCGGTCCGATTACAGTTGTCAACAAGTTCTTACCTTGTTTTGCCCTGTATTTAAGTATAATCCATCCTCCGATGACAACATAAAACCAACATGGCGAAGGGAAACATAACTGCCATCTCACGGGCATTTTAGGAACAATATTTTCATTAACGATAGAGGGTGCATCGGTCAAGTTTCAGAAGAGCATCGTAATTATTAGCAAGGCACGGTGGTTAATAAATACAATATAAACTGGTTTCAGATAAAAGCGGCAGTAGTCTCCTCGGACTAGACTCTGTGTAATCACCTCGCTATCGCTCGGAGATTACTACGCGTCTTGTCCTCGGAGACTACTGCTGCTTGTATCTGAAACCAGTTAATATTGTGTATGAATAGCACCTCTAGATGACGTATTTAGCACGCTCTAATAAACAACGACTCGCTACTTGGACTTCTGCCATAACCATATCACAGCAAACCCCTGGCAATTTGTCACTGGGAGCCTGTCTCTCTCTCTCTCTCTCTCTCTCTCTCTCTCTCTCTCTCTCTCTCTCTCTATATATATATATATATATATATATATGCCCATCCAGTGGCCGAAATAATCTCTCAAGCGGGCGACTTGGAATTTTTTATCTGGGGCACGTCGCCTGTTTCTCCACACTCCAGCTCAACACTGTTCTGCGCCTCTCTCCACACATGACTCATTACTTCCCACCGCTCCTGCCTCGTCACATCAAGATCCTCTCCGACGCCGGCAACGCCATGTCCACCCCGCATCACCTCCTCCATGTTGCCACACTGAGGGCCTTCTTCTTGTATCTACAGGTGTTGAAACGACTCGCCCCTGCGGCCCGCTTAGAACCGCCTCACATTCTCTCACGGGCTGACGCCCACTACTGTACATCTCCTCACAGAAGATAATACACACAGACACCCTCGAGCTCCTCATCACATGCACGCATCCCGGGGTATCTGCATTCATGGACAGCTATGACAACAGAATAAATCAGATCCGGAGTCGCCCTCGCAGCGGCCGGGATCTTGGAGGCTTGTGCTTTGACTCATTCTGGCGTGGCGGAGTCCACACAGCCTCGTACCTTGGCGTATCTCTAATCGTAAAACCGGATGAGTTTGAATCTTGGTCACCATACGCCACGACTGGAGTTTGGCATAGTGACTTCATGAGGCGAAGCCGAGTGAAGTCCGGAGCCATAACTCCAGGAGTGGAATGCCGTGGCCAAGATTAAAATGAATCAGGTTTTGATTTTATCCTACCCTGTCTCCTCGATTTTGGAATATTACATGATAACAATCCTGTATGCCACTAGTGGCATATAAAACTCCGTATGCCAGTCAGCGTGACATACAGAAACTCAAGGTTAAGCCTATGAGATTTTATATCAGGGGTAGGATAATAGAACAGATATATGCACGCAGCACCTGGTCCTCTCCCTCACCATGGTGTTGTCCCATTACCTTAATTCCATATAAGGAATAGAGTAAACCGAGTAGCCAATGACTGCATTCGCAGCAAACCCCGACCTTCACCCTGACCTCCTTACATAATATTTTCTCGCACATTGGGACGGCTCTGCAGTCGAGAGTTGACCTAGAATTTTAGGGGCCACAACCACCCTCCCCTGCCAGCATGGAGTTGTCCCATTACATTAAGTCCATATAAGGAATAGAGTAGACCGAGTAGCCAATGACTGCATTCGCAGCAAACCCTGACCTTGACCCTGACCTCCTTACGTGGTATTTGTAGTGCCCTGGGACAGTCCTACAGTCGAGAGTTGTCCTCGAATCTAAGGGGCCACAACCACCCTCCTGGTCTCGGCGGCGTCCCCTTACCTCCCGCCGGTGGTCTCAGTTTCAGTCCCAGATGCCTTAGACTCGGCGTTTGGCTACTCTTCTGGAACTGTTTCCTCATAAAATGTCTGTAAACTGTGGTAAACATTCGTTTATGTATACCTTGTGTACACTTTGACAAATAACGAATTTCTAAGCTGCCGCCACGCCTCTCGTCTTATTTTAAGTCTAATAGAACATATAGAACATATCAAAGCTGAATAGCAGTACTTAATTATAGGTTCTGGTAACGAAACCTAAGGTCTTACCCCGACTGCCAAGTGAACTACACTGGGTTTTTGAGTGCGTATAGCGTCTGTGCTATCACAGCACCCCTATGATGGGTGTCGCGACTTGGGGACTAATGATGAATGCCCTACAACCCCTATGTTACCATGCTCTACACTGTGTGCAATTCGCTGGCTCTCTGCATCTGTCTACATGAATGTATTTATTAGTATGAAGCTGATAGACATACCTACGAAACACGACATATTGTAAGGGTGAGTATGATAATTATAGATTAAAGATTCAGATAGGAGCATCAGACATGTATATGTGTATACATATGCCCGTGTTAAAACATGTCTACTTGTGTGTCTATGATGTATATTTAGTGCAGATAGGTGTTTGTATGCTGCTTATCTATAGATGGTGTGTAGGGAATTTAGTTTGTATGGACCGAAGCATCTGACTAGCGACGAAATTTGCTGATACAGACGCAGTTTCTAAGCCCGCAAGAGGGAGTAGAAGGCGATCACTGCATCCCTTTTTAATACCAGGCCTTTGGTTATGCTGCCAGATAGGTCGCACTACTCGTGAAGTAGCTCGGATGAAACCAAGGCTGCGGGACGTGTGACGTGACGAGATCGCACCATTAAATGCATATCCTTCCATTCACAGTGACGCCACATCATGAACTTAAAATAGCATCAATTGTCAGGCAAATCTGGTTCTTTTTGATCCATTCTAATTCTAATGAGTAAATTTAAGCCCAGGCACCCACCAACGCCGACGCGAGCCGACGCGAGCCGATACAAAATGACCATATCGTAGCACGTCGGGAGGCATATCGTAGCGTTTCGGTTCGCGTCGGTGGGGCGCGTCGTAACGTGTTGGGAAGGTGCATGAAAAAGGTGTCATGGTCCCGATACACCCCGATATAGTTCGCGATGCAACTCGTGTAATCAACCATATTTCCTTTATAATTCCAAAAATAATGCATATTTAAGATTGATATTTTATCTGAAGATACAAAACGATATTATATGATATCTCATAATAATATCTAATGAAAAAAACCAGTCCCAAGTTAAAGTATAAATTGATAGATTTGAGACCCTTATCAAATTTCACCACTTTTGCAGAGCCGCATTACTATTATATATTCTAGGTATTCTGAAAATGTCATAGTTTTCCTTAAATTATTTCATATGATTTCCTTTTTCAAGTGTTATCTATACACACCGACGCACACCGACACACATCGATGTGCTACGAGAATCGCTACATGATCGATTGTCGTAGACCCTCTAGGATATGATTTTGCTACAATAAGGAATTTGTATTGGGAGGGCAATATCGGGGCGCTTTGGGGCGCGTTGGAAGCCCGGTGGACACCCCCCTTTTGTACATTTTATCCAATCTTAATAGGTAGAATATGTCAATTTATATTTGCTTAATTTACATAAGAAATGTCGGATTGCTTTTCAATTCTTTCAAAGCAACTTGATTTGGTCAAAGTCGTTCTCAGGTGGCCATCATGGAGCAGCTCGGTGATGCTTTGAAACTAGGTCAGGGTGCTATAGTCAATTTCTAGGAGAATCCTTAATTTTGTTTTTCTTATGGTACTTGATGTTGAAAAAAAAGAGTTATTTTATGAACAACACATACAAATTGATGAATATGAGTATTTAAGATTGTTATTAGAGAGTCTCCTGCATGAAACCTGCCATATTTGTCAATTTTTACATGGGGAATCTGATTCTACCATTCCATGGGCCAAAAGAATGTAGCATCACTTCTGTATCCATGACAACATGCATAATGATTTACTCAGAAACCACTATTTTCCTATACATATGAATAGTAAGTGTAAGAAAAACAACAAAACATCTGCTCATAACCTTTGATTTTTATTTTTCATATACCTTTGGAACATAATGGAGGATCATTATTTACATGCCCTTAGGATTTGATTGCCATGGCAACGAATGCAGCCCAAAACATCCAATGCAGAAAGCAACTCTGAATATCTATACCTATACCTTTATAGTCGCTGAAGATAGAGAATTTATTCTGGTACTCTGAGAGTCTACTGCATGAAACGTGCCATGTTGGTCATTCATAACATGGGGATTATGATTCTGCCACTCTTTTGGCCAAAAGAATGTAGCATCACTTCTGTGCATAATTTACTCAGATACCACTTTTTCCCTATACATAGGAAAAGTTAGTGTAAGAAAAATGGCTAAACATCAGAAAGGCATCTTTCTGGTCGGAATAAAATAAGAAATATTGGAAAGATAGCCATGAATAATTCACAGAATATAGATATAACACCCAAGTAAAGATTCTAGGTGAAATATATAACAAGATTAGTAATTGCATATTCTACAACATCCTTGAGTTATAGAATTATTACAATTGGCCTAAGACTTCCTGCCCCCTGGTGATATAAACTGGCACTAATATCCACCCATAACCAGACAAGATTGCCACAGGTCCCCACATAACACGTGTTGGGTTAAGCCTCTATCTTACTATTCATTAGGAAAATAGTGGTTTCTGAGTAAATCATTATGCATTTAAATATTGTCATGGAAGCAGAATTGATACTATATTCTTTTGGCTGAGGGAGTGGCAGAATCAGATTCCCCATCTAATAATAGACTAATATGACAGGTTTCATGCAAGAGACTCTATAATGACCAACATAACGCGAGACTGCCGAAAAATAGACCAGGTTAATTTGTCTGGCATGTAACTATCAATCTGAAAAACGTGAAGATTGATGAAAAACAGACATAATGAAAAATATGTGAACCTCAGAGAGGTTGAAGAAAAAGGTTGTAGGGTGGGTGGGAGGAAAGTCTAAAAATGTTCTGACGACGCGCTGAGGAGTCGTGACGTCATAGGATACAGTAGAACACGCTAGGTGTCGCTGTATGCGCAGGGCATCCAAGTATCGGCAGGAGGCACCACCGGTGTCGTGAGTCCCACAATGACCTTCTTTATACTCTACTCCTCTACTAGTTGCCATGTCATTCAGACTCGCCAAACAAATGTCCAGTTAGTATATCATTCTTTGGCAGATATGGTCATAGAAAAAACATTGTGATGGTTGCCATGGAAACAATTTAATGACCTCAAAAATGGCGCTGCCCATTATTGCTGTCTACTTTTGTGAAATTCCTCAATCGTTATGTGTTGTTCACAAAATATTTCTCTTAATTCGACATTAAGTACCATAAGAAAAACAAATAACTAAATAATTAAATTAAAAGTAATTATTAAAATATGTTTTCTTTCTGTTACTATGGAAATGAACATGATGCTACACATCTTGGAACAAACGCGTATTATATTCGAATTCCTGAGGTCATAATTGACCAACATGGCAAGTTTCAACCAGGAGACTCTCGGGTGTCATTGTGACCAATTTTTCTAAGTCATTTGCTCCCCTACTATTTTCTATAGCTACATCAATGAACTATGGATCGATCTAAAACTTCAGCAGACCTATGAAGATCATTACCCCATACCTCTGGATAAAGCGAAGATGCCGTAGTTGGGCTGATATATATATATTTTTTAATTTTATGAGATTAAATCATTATCGACCTTATTGAATGTTGCCACATCCGACCCATGGGTCATTCCGCCACGCCGGGAGGAGGTGACTGTTGGCTCGGGGCAGACACAGCACCACGCGGTTTTTGTAGATGCGGCCGGAGGTTCTTGACCCGAGCTGCTTGGGAGTTAGTGGTGGTACTCGTGCACTCGCTGGCGGCGTGTCCATGTTGTTGCCCCCGGGGTCGGCGTCCTGCTCGGCCGGCGGTGACCTGCTCGCGTGAGCTCGTGTTTCAACCACCTTTAGATGGAAAAGCACCCCCAATCCCTCGTTCCTGCCGAATATAGTGGGTCCCCGTGGTCCCTGCTCCTGTAATTTTTGAGAATACGAAGATGCGAGGGATGGAGGGTGGATTGGCCCAAAGATAACCGTGGATACAAATTGAGTACGTGAGTACTGTGTGAGGGATGTGAGGAAAATGAGGGAGTGAGAGGTGTACCGGAATCGCTCGTGAGGTGGATAGTGTTCTGGTAACAGATTGGTGAATTTTTTTATTCCCCTTGTTGCATAAAAATTATTTTATGCCACTGCTCATACAGTCACTCCATGTTAAGCAGACGGCGTTTTATTAGGGGTAGGATAATGGAGGAAAAGGCAGTCAGGTTCAAGGGGATCACGTGTGAAATCTAAGAAATCTCAAGAGATCCACGGTATGAACTGGGAGGTCAAGTGAGCGAATTAAACACAAGAAAATTGACATGTTGATGGATGTGTCTTTTTGGACAATTTGTTGTTCTCATCACTGACGCGTTGTCATCATTGATGCGTTTGTTGACTTCACGTATCGTAAAGCCCTGTGGCCACTGTGCGATCCCAAGGGACATAGGTACGCCCAGTCTGAGACTGGGCGTACCTTCAGGATCGTAACGTGGCAAAACGCACAGTGGAGACAGCAAGTTTCCCTCCAGTCTGAGACTGGGCGTACCGGTACACCCAGTCTCAGACTTGAGGTACCGCATGTACCCGGGATCGCAAGCGTTTTCAAATATCAAACATGTTTAATATTTGGTAGCTAGGATCGCAAGCGCTCCAGTCGCAAGGAGGGAGGGGGGGGGGGGTTGTCTCCACACAGAATCGATCTTACCTAAGTGGGATTCACACGGTGGAATTCATGTACCTCACAGGGTGTTTTCCTGAGACAAATCCTGCTGGGATTCTGTACTTGAACACAATCTCTTCGTCTAAATTATAGGGATTCATTTCCCTGAGACATGTTTTCCTCCCTGTAATTGTTAAAGACATTTCCCCCTAAAAAGAAACAAAATTGCATGAGATTTTGAGCCCTGTGAGGTACACGAATCCCATCGTGTGAATCCCACTTTACGATTCGAGGTACATGCGACACGCCAAGACGGTACCTCCAATCTCAGATTGGAGGTACCGGATCGCAAGCCCCCTCAGTCGCAGAGTGGAGAAAGGCCTTAAGACCTAGTCCAATGAGCGAATAAATCGTTGGGCTGAAGTTCGTCAAATGGACGATTGGCGACCCTAGAAGGTTATTTTCAGGGAGACGGTGGGAACCCTTTAGGATGTGCTTTAAACACACATCCCCTCTTAACTTCCATCACACAATCCTGAACAGTTTTGAAGGATGTTCATTTTTTCTTCGATTGAGATCACTCCAATTAAGGGTGCCAGATCATTATATCGTCCGGGAGCCTGGTTAGTGTTGTCTGTGTGTACAAATTACGGTGGTGCTGCCTTGTCTTGCCTGATAATCAGCATGACCGGTAAATGGGTATAGGAGAACCTGGGTATGTTATACTTGTTGGATGTTGCAGTTACAAGAACGATAAGAATATGGATAGTATGTAAATAGCTCTATAATTGTTTTCTCAAAACCCATTAATGTCTCCTCCCACACAATTGCCAATGAATTATTTTGTTAAAAGGTGATGGGAGATCCCGCTGTAAATATCTGAAAACCGTTACTGTTTCTTCCAGCAAAATGTATCAATTGCTAATACATACATAACACAGCGTCAAAAACCGTGATTTACATACGTATACGTAAGGCGTATATATATATATATATATATATATGGTCGATATTCAGAATTTGGCGACAATTCGATTTTTGAGATGTCCAGCTCTATATTTCTCAAAGTAATAAATGTATTTTTAAATTTTCATGGCCAGGGCATGTGCCCCGATGAGAGCTTTCCTGCCATATATACTTTTACCTATCTGTCTGCAAAATCTGGGCTTTTATGCCAAAAAAACCATGTAAAAAGGCCCTTTTTCTAAAAAAGATTTCCATTTTTATTATATGATTGTCAACACTTTCCAAAAAAACAACTCAGTTTCATTAGTAAACTAGTTAACAATAAGCTAACATTGCAGAGTAAATAAAAACAGGAATTTGAATAGTTTTGGCATGAAATTTGCATTATTTTCATTAATATTTGTGATGGCTAAAATTGCATTCTGCCTCTGTGTACATTACTAAGGGGAGTGAAATAGCTGGTTTATACTGGTTTAAAAAATATTTTTTTGTATTCAACAAATACAGCAAAAATGCCTCTGTACTATGCCTAAAATACGATGGATCAGAAATATGTGTACTATGAAAAGCATGGTATTAACTGATTTGGCTAAAATATGCTTCTGCCTCCGTGTACAGATATAATCATCAATATTTCCATAAGACCTGCTGATATAATTTGAAAAATGTATAATATGAGTAGGCCATAACCACATCTGTCCATGTGTAAAATTGAATTAAAGTACCCCAACACACTATGGAGTTATACAATAAATAATGTAGCATCTGCCTCCGTGTACACACTTCTGCCTCCATGTACATAGGTTTATGTCTGTTTTCAAACCCCAAATCCGCTTGCAATTGGTCTTAGTGTTTTTAGGTGTTGCTGTGGGTGTTGGTTGATAGGTGTGGGTGTTGATGGGTGTTGGTATTGATGGGTATCGCTGTTGGTGGTATGAAAATGGCAAAATATGCATCTGCCTCCGTGTACAGATGTAATTATCAATATTTCCCTAAGATGTGCTGAAATAATTCGAAAAAGATATATGAGTAGGGTATGACCACATCTGTCTATGTGTGAAATTGAGTTAAAATCCCCCCACACACTTTTGAGTTATCTCTGGTAAATAATGTACATGGAGGCAGAACACACTTCTGCCTCTGTGTACAGAGGTTTATTTCTGTTTTCAAACCAAAATTTGACCTGCTATGGGTCTTATTGTTGTTAGGTGTTGCTGTGGGTGTTGGTTCATAGGTGTGGGTGTTGGTGGGTGTTGGTATTGATGGGTATCGCTGTTGGTGGTATGAAAATGGCAAAAATATGCTTCTGCCTCCGTGTACAGATGTAATTATCAATATTTCCCTAAGATGTGCTGAAATAATTTGAAAAAGATATCATATGAGTAGGGTATGACCACATCTGTCTATGTGTGAAATTGAGTTAAAATCCCCCTACACACTTTTGAGTTATCTCTGGTAAATAATGTACATGGAGGCAGAACACACTTCTGCCTCCGTGTACAGAGGTTTATTTCTGTTTTCAAACGAAAAAAAATGACCTGCTATGGGTCTAAGTGTTGGTAAGTGTTGCTGTGGGTGTTAGTTGATAGGTGTAGGTGTTTATGTTGATGAGTATTGGTGTAGGTGGTATGAAAATGGTTATAATGTGTTTGTGCCTCTGTGTACATATCTATTTATCAATATTTCCAAGAGACCTGCTAATATAATTTAAAAAAAAAAAAGATTTGAGTAGGGTATGACCACATCTATCCATGTGTGAAATTGAATTAAAATCTCCCAACACACTATGGAGTTATACTGCTAAATTGTGTACAAGGAGACAGATTCTGCCTCCGTGTACACACTTCTGCCTCCGTGTACATAGGTTTATCTCTTTTCTTAGCATAAATGGGTCTGTAGAATAAAAGGGAGACTTGAGACATCATGGGGTGGCACACGAGCATCCATCTGATAAAACAAAATATGGAAACAAAATCATTTGTTGTTAAAAATTGAAGAGAAAATAGAAAAATGAAAACTTATTAGAAAGTGTCATTTTCAGTTTAAAATTGCTTTGAAATGGTATATAAAACCATTCCAAATAAACTGCACACATAATTCCTAATATTTCCTGGCAGAATAATGTAATAATCACCATATATGATAGGGTACAGGTCAAGTTAAAGGATTTTTTTCTGCCTCCGTGTACACTTCTGCCTCTGAGTACAACGTTTCAATATTTTATAGCTCTCAGCTGAATGGTACCAGATTTTTTAAATTAACCACATTTGTTGGGGACATGTTTATCAACATGTGCATATTTTTTTCATATTTTTCATGGCACTTTAAAAAAATTGCAGTATTCATAGAAAAACACCCAACTCCAGGAAAAAATAGCCTTCATATAGTTGATTATTAATATTTCTATTCTATTAGATATGGACAATTTTTTACTTATTTCTCCTAGTTGAACATGTTCTTTATGCATAACAACCAATGAAACTTCATCATTTTAATATTATAAAAGCCTAAAATGGAGTTTTAAATTGATATACCAATGTACACGGAGGCAGAAATATTGAAGAGACTATAAGTTCAATGTGGCATACTGAGCCGAATAATAGTCCAAACTATTAGCCATTTTAGTGACACTACCATCAAACTGTCTAAATTGCAAGTTAAAACTCCTGAAAGGGTATTAGAATTTTTTTTTTTTTACCATCTAGGACTCAATTGTCGCCAAATTCTGAATATCGACCATATATATATATATATAAACTAGTTGTCTCGATGGTTCAAAGGATGGAGATATATATATACATGATTATGTTAATTAATAATAACATAAGATATGATAATATAATATATATAATAATAAGTAAGATACATAATAACATTTTATTTGGTAACAAATAAAGATGCGCCTTCAAAAAGAAAAAAATTCGGCAGGTGAGTGAAGCTTGTAGGTTCGCGCTCCTCATACCTGACTCTGGTGGCGCTTGGTGGCGCTAGTAGGATAGGGCCGTCAGTGGCGCCATCTCTATTTTATAGTAAGATATACAGATATAAAGATAGCGTATCTTCTGTCGCTGGTAAAGGAAGAAATTCATATTATGAACAGAACTTATAGTAATGTTTCCATTGGCACTTTCTAGTGCATGCTGTATTGGAGGCCAACCAGGTATCTTGATACATGGTACGTTTTTGGGTTAGAACATCCACTGAAAGCAACAAAAGGCACTTTTAAGTGCTAATGGAAGTGTCCCTTTTCTTTTAGGGCAAAAAAGTCTGGATAAATAATCCGGAATTGTGTTTTCATCAGTAGATATATGTGAAGAAACAATTTGAAAATTAAAAACAAAAGAAAGCCAAAAGGGCTCTCTCATCCATGCCATGGTGGCAGCCGATCTACTCCTGCCGGTGTTGATGGCTGTGACTACTTGTGTATTGTCACTAAAGACCCTGATTTTATGGCCTGACCATAAGTAGCCCCATCTATATGCTGAACATACCACTGGCCATAATTCACGTACGTTGATATCATATAATTCTTCGAATTCCGAAGGGCCTTCCATAAAATGGTGGCAATCAGACGATTCCTTAGGAATCTTACCTGTCTCCCAGGTTCCAGCTAACCAGTCACTGTTAAAATTGGCACCGAAACCAGACATTGATGAATCAGTCGCAATTTGGATTTCTTCCATAACGAAAATTGCGGAAATACCATTAAAGGTTTGACAACGAATAATAAAATCTGTAATGCTAGAAAAAATGAAAGGGGCGCATTTCAACCCGAAAACCAAAGAATTTGATTCCAAGAACAATTGTTTTCCTTCCAATTCCCAACGGAAACCTTGGAATTTCCGATGGGCCGGCAAAACCGGGATTGATCGATACGCGTCTTTGATATCGACTATACCAAAAAAACATCCTTTAGTCATAACCTCTGTGACACGATCTAACTTCAAATAAGTAAATTTATCACAAACATCGAACATAAAATTGTTAATACTGCGACCAATAGGTCGTTTGCAGTCAGAGGTAGGGCGTAATAGCCCGGTGCTCTTTGTAATCGCACCGATAGCGTGAATACAAGCCGGAACCTGATCGACTATAGATACTTTATCTTCCAAGAGCTCGGATTTGATGATCGAGTTCATTTGGGTTCGAAAATTTGAATCGTAAATGCTCTTGTAGTTACAGGCGTCATAAGAACCGGAAAAATTGTCATCCACGATCTTAAACCCATTTACAACTCCGGAAAATATATAAGAAGCATTTTCATCCTTTTCCCCGGAATTGAAACAGTATTCCCAAAAAACACATGGGTTTAGACTTGTCTTTTTACCTTCTATGTAATGTACACCGTGGCAAACAGCTGGGCATGGTCTTGAAGGGGTATTATTCTCGGTTTGAGAATCATTGACCCAGAGACCTGCATTACATAAGGCACTTTCCCTAACCGCAATTCCATTGCAAACAATGGAGTGGTTTGAATCGTTATAAACAATCTCCTTAACCTGGGTATGAGGGGTTACTTGACATTCCAAGCGTTGGACATTACTAGTATAAGAATTTTCCAATGTACAATCATCAACACAGGCTAACCCAGTATGGTACACAGACAAATTGGAAAAATCACATGTAGCAACATCAACAAACATTTTTCCTTTAGTAGGGAATTCAACTTCAAGTCATTTTGTATCTTGTTTGCGTTTGGGACATTTGTAACTAGGATGTGTTCCAGAGCAGTCCAGGCACTCATGTTTGTGCTTGCATTCCGAATTAGTGCACCCATTGTCCTTTTCGTTGAAATGCCAACAATATCCAAACAGGCGAGATGTCTTGACCTTTGTGACCTTTGCTTTTTGTTTTGGTTCTTGGACTTTTACGAAGGCAAGCGATTTTTCAAAGTTCAAGTATTTGGCAACGAGATACGAATCACCATAACAGAACGAATCTGATCCAAGTAATTCTGCCTTTTCTCGGCAGGCTGTATCGTAATCTATCAAAGATTGACCCGTCATATGTGGTCTTCGGTCTGATAAAAAGGCCAAGTGATCGGCATAAGGGGCTACATTAATGCCTTGGCTTAACATGGACCTCACGAGGGACATACTACCACTAAGTACATTATCCAAAGTTGGTTTTGACACATCAGCAGGTAAATGATTTTCCAGTGAGAAAACCTCACACTTACGTTTTCGCTTTGTCTCTGATGTACAAGTGTGTGAGTACTCCACAGGGATGCCTTGTGCTGCAGTCCAATTTGAAGACGATGAAGAGTATACGGGTAGGAATCTTGCGTGCCCAGACAGTGATGGATGAGTTGTAGTCGTCTGAGTCCCTGTGTATTCTCTGGGGCGGTCCGTTGTGGAGAATGCAGGGGGTATAACGTCTCCGGTCGTTGCTGGCACATAAGACGTCTGTTTCGCTGCTGGCTGGATATTCCGTGGTGTAGAGGTATTAACCTGTGGAATGTGGAACCCGTCACCGCGTCCGCCATGTTGGATGCCGGTAGATTCTGCGCGTCCTTGGCCGCCATCTTGATTATCTTGAGGAGATCGGAGACCCATAACCATAAGTCTCATTTCGGCCATCATACTCGTCAGCGTCGATAATTCGCTCCGTATTGAAGCTACTTCATGTCGACATTTTGCGTTGTCTGATTGGAGCGTGGCAATTACCTCACGGGGCAATTGCTCAGGAGGTGGAGGATTAGAGTCGAAGCCTCCGATGGCGCCTTCTTCGGTGCCTTCGTTCCTTTCTAGGCCTCGTAAACTTCTTTCCAAGTCCTGTAAACGCTTTTCACCTGATTCCGGACATTTTGGACATCCTTTCCTGTACGTTCTCCCGTCGTACGTAAAGCCACAAGTCGTACATACCGCCATGAGGAGTAGTAGTACCCACCGCACTAATGCGGACCAGCGCGACATTGCGAGGATAGTAAGGGGTATGTCCGAACAGAAAAAATTTCTCCTCCCACACAATTGCCAATGAATTATTTTGTTAAAAGGTGATGGGAGATCCCGCTGTAAATATCTGAAAACCGTTACTGTTTCTTCCAGCAAAATGTATCAATTGCTGATACATACATAACACAGCGTCAAAAACCGTGATTTACATACGTATATTTAAGGCGTATATATATATATATATATATAATATTATTACAACAATAGTCAATAAGTGATACTATAATAAGTGATAGAATAATTGAGACGAAGACGTGAATGGCGGAAAATATCAAATAACAGGGTTTATTCAGTAATACATTGGGACAAACCCCAGTCCTACACATCAAGGTATACAAGCCTAAGATTAAAATAACTAATTATATATCGAAGTAAGATTAAAAATGGACTGCTCGGTTGAGCAGATACGAGCGGAATGCCGTTTAAATAACCTGGCGGCACCAAGTCAACTCCGGTTACCGCATCAGGTAACCGGGTAACCTGGAAAATATTATGTGATGCTAAACAACAAATGAGATCCCGCAGTGAATAAACCTGTGAAGGATATTGGTTGATAATTTATATTTATATAAACGTAGTTATATAGTAATATATATATATATATATATATATATATATATATATATATTTGCGTAAATAAGTAAGTCCTTCTTGCCACTAGTATATGCTTTATCTCTAGAAGTATACATGTGCCCATGTTGCAGTAACATACATATCATATATAGGCCTGATTCTGTTACATTTACGCCACTGTTCAATAATTCTGATTTCTGCATCTAAGGGACACCACTGTTGTTTTATTTCATTTGCCATTAATCATTAAAGTATGTTGTATACAAAAGATCCAATGTTATATTATCAATTTTGATTATGAAATCTTCTAAAACCCTAAAGAGTATCATTTCATTAATAACCTATAATAATCCCAGCAACCTTTTGTCTTTTTTACCATTTATGATTATACTTTCAAAACACCATCACTCTGTATTGTTCAGCATGAGTATGTGTATAATGCACCCTGTATAAGACTCTGGTTGTAGACTCGGTTGCAGTCAGGGTAGGGCTCACAGCCACCGCCAACGCCACCGCCACTGCTGCCGCCGCCGCCAACACCTCAGATGCCAATGCCGCTTTCACACCCGCTGCTTTCACACCCGTCGGCACACAGGCATGCACCTGCCGACCCAAGGACAATACTTTGATGAAGTGTGTAGGCAGAGGACTTTCGTCCATACATATGGGGGAGGAAGTGGGGAGCCTGGGGGAGGGGGGTTTCCATCAAGTGGTCAGTGGTCAGAAATTGAAGAGAGGGAAGACAGGTATATGGGGGCAGGGCAACTTTTTTTATATTTTTTTATCAGTAGGCATACATGTATATATGCCAAACGCATATAACATATATACGACTGGCGTATATATATCGCGCACAATATATTTCTCTTCATATACGCTTGGCAGCAAATACAGCCATTATGCTTCCGTATAGACACATAAACTGTATTGTATACGCCAGATACGCTGGCGTAAAATGTTGATGTATAATATATATAAAATCATGCCAATGTTTATCGGATACATGCATTTACACGGTTTGCAAATATATGAAATAAGTTGGAGATTTCGCGCAGTGTAACATGCGTAACATAGGGTAGATTGGGTGGTCTGACCAACCAGTGTATTTTGTTTGCTAAGACTATCCCTGCAGTTACACCGTAGGCCTTATGTCTTTCTATGAGCCAGGCTATCTTCAGCAGCGCCAGCCCATCGGTGAATGTCTGCAGCATTTCCACTCCTCCTCTGCCTAAAGTCCCAAACCTCGCACGTGCCGACTAGATTATCCAAGCCTTTCAGCCACCACCAGGGGCACTAATGAACACCTCCCCTATGCCACCTGGAGATGCAGAACTGTACTCATTGGCGGACACCCTCATCAGTTACCACCCCCAACAAGAGGCCACTCCCAATAGGACAAGTGGAGAACTACCATTCTATAAATGTCGCATGCTCATTGAAACATCTATAACTTCTCATAAAGCTTTAGGCAATACTCTTCATTGCTATAGTGTATTTTAATATCCTCAGCTCCATTGATATAAAGCCCTTCTTAGTCGAGTTTTAAATTGATATTTTTTTCTCTGTCCTGTTTATTGCTTTTCCCTAAATTTATATTTTAGTGACAGGAATTAGTCAGTGCTGTTAGATGCCCAATACCCATAACCATCACTATCATGCTATAGAAATATACCATACCATGTGTGATTTACAGAAATCTATGTAAAATATGATGAAATCTTTGTATTAGTCCTTGGTATGGGTTGTGTAGAGTAAAGGGTTATAAACTGTGTTGTCAGCTGTGACGTATACACAACACGTTCAGGGAAAGCCCTAGAAATACAGTTAGTTGGAACAGAGCCGGAGTCATATCTGGTGTGAAGCACATAATAGTGATTTATGATAAAGTTAGCATTTTACGTTGAAGACCTTAAAATCATAAAAACGCAGTGGTGTCAGAGTAGAATAGAGTCTGGTGCAAATGGCTTTTGCACAAGACTTGCATTTGAATTGAATTGGCAAAGTTTATAAATTCAAGATGAAAAGCTATGGTAATGAATGGAAATTACAGTTTGTTTGCTCTATAAATCTGTAATATGATGCTGGTATCTACTATGGCTTAAAGAGTACCGGTCCAATGCAACCTCGCAGTGTGCCAGGGTTAAATCATGATGTCCATGATGTATGATATTAGGAGAACGAAGACCTTCACTGTGGCGGACATAAAGATAAAAAAGAAAAGAAAATGATGTATGACATTTGCCATACGTATTTTTGTATCAATGGCAGGAATGGTATCCTTCATCATTGACTCACTACTGAAGCAAACCCCGCTCCCACCGTTCTTCTGTGTATTCAGTCAGACCTCGTCTGGGGAATCATTCCGAGTGGACAGAATTTCTCCAAATGGATAATAGCAGCAATTACCAAAGAAAATGAATGGGGAAAGGAGAAGGTGCTCTGAAACAATCATCTGCGGCTCAAGAGGACCATTTTTATATTCTAAGGGCCACCACTTTATAGGAGGATCGGCTGCGTGCTTCATTAACTGATGCAGTCCTTCTCCCGCTCTCAGGCCCTCTGTGATGAGCGTGAGGGGGCGCAGTTACCCGCCTCGGCGTGCTGTCCGTACACGGCGCATGAGGGATGGGAGATGATAACCGCTGGGCAGCAGGAGGCGCCTCCCTCACCAGCCAGCAGCCAGCTGGCTCGTGACGACTCAGCGCCATTTGCTATTGCTCGGGGTGCAGGCAGTTTGCGGGCAACAAGCCGGGAGACAACACAACCCCCTCCAAACGCCACCGTCGCCACCGTCTTCGCTACTGCCGCCACCGCCACCGCCGCCTGGCTATATCCGCCGAGCACTTTGTCAGTAGGGCGGTTGGCTTCACTGCCGCTCGATGGACTTCCCCCGTCTCAGCGGCACCTTCACTCTTCAAGCATAGAGGAGGGGGTTGAGCGGAACCACGAGGAAAGGGGCGCAGTCAGCAGGCGACCTTCCTGATGAGGTCCCAGCTCAGCATGGGGACTGCGTTGGCGTCGGCGTGTTTTTAGTAATTGGATAAGCGCTATTGCTACGGCCGACCCCCTTGACCGCCCACCTATTCATTCACACCCCCGACAAGCGCATGGAGCCTATACTTGGGATTGCTATCCTGCATCTCCATCCAAGGTGCTGTTATACTTTCATCGACCACCGTTGAAGAAGTGAGGCAAAGTGTACGGCAATAGGATGAGAACAATGCCTCTAAATATCTTTTGATGTTCCGGGGATGCATCAATGTATGGCTAAAAGGCAGGCTGCTCAAATGACCGTCCCTGCTTCAGCGATGAGGTGCTTTTAGCACGTCCCGGGGAGTGGAGCAGCTGGCGCCGGTGAGAGCCGTGTGATTTATAGCTGACTTAACTGGCCTGTCTACCTGCCATTGTCATACACCGTGGGACTCTTTATACAGCTCAGTATTTGGGTACTAGGACGACACGCTTAATTGACTGGGCTTATTCTATCTATGGATATCCAAGTCTCTTGTAGCAAGAGATAAACATGTTCTGTAAAATTCCGTGTGCTCTGTGGAATTCCATGAATCTACAATTATCAATCGTCTTGCTGGTATGTCTTAAGGTATAGAGATAATTATGGCTAATGTATTCTGTTTAGGATGCAAAGGGAATGTGGTATCACGCTGTGATGGCCTGTCCAATATAGTGAAATAGAATAATCAGTATTCCCTTAGGAATTAGCACTATGTAAAACAAAAACAACTATGCATTTATAGTCATGCAGAAAATGCTTTCAGATGAATAGAAGCCATGGATAACTCTTTGCAATACTGGCACATATTCTATTGCAGGCTGATTCAATGAGCAAATTGTTTTTAGAGATCTACCTTATTCGGCAAAGGAAATAGATTGATTATCGATAACTGGACAAAAATATAAAGACAGTCGCTGTCCAGCCTCCTAGTGGAGCGACTCCCGAGCCGCGCCTGCGCAATACTTCTGATATAATCAGGGAGGCTGGTATCCGGTTTTGACCTTCCCCATAGCTGAATGACGCCCAGGAGCGGCATGGAGGCACTAGATGTGGCCTACCTCAGTGTCCCATATTATCGCCCAGTAAAAAATCTAAGGTCAAGGGCACCAGAGATCAGCCAAGTCACTCTGGATAACCGTCGATGGTATACACCCGAGAATCAGCTGAAAGCTCTTCCCAGCTGCGGCTTTAGTATGATAGCTGAAGTGCATTGGACATTCAAAGGAGCACTTTTTGTAATTTGTTAACAGTCTGGGCGTTTGTATCCAGCTATTGAAAGAAGGCTTAAATCTGCAATGCCATACTATGATTCATGGATGCATGAAATAAGACTGTGCTGAAATACTGAATAGAAAAATCATGTGTTTCTAATCTGCATAGCAATGCTGTCAAACCCCAACAGCTGCCTGAACATACCTTATTTAGAAGAAACTTCATTGTGGCTGATACGAGTAAGAAGCCGTGAAGAGAATACGAGAACGGTAGACATCAGTTGTCAGTGTCAAAGAGCAAGCGTCAGAAGCCTTCTAATCGTGATTATAGCCAAGAAAGACGGATGGGTATCTGGAGTACTTGACTCAGATTGTGTTTCATGGATACATGCTCTGTGTTGACAAAACGTCCATCTACTCACATATAGGTTTACTGTAGGAGAGACCTGTTGAGCGGGAGGTGAATGAACCTGGCGTTGTGTTCGCCGTCTTACTTCAGGTTCAGGCTTCAGGCTTCAGGTTTCAGGGACATTGCAGTAGTAGGCTGATTCTGTACCTGACAAAGCGCCAGCTAGTGGTGTTATCCTCCTGACAGTCGTCTCGAAAGATTTTCGCTGCAGGTGTGATTGTCAATCAAATGGTAGTGCTACCTAAAAGCCCAAGTGGCTAGAAACTATTTCCAGCAAGGCCAATTGAAAACGTAGCTATTATTGAGAAGACATACATGCCTACATTTAATTGTTGATTAATTGCAAATTACCATTTACCAAGGCGATATAGCTAACAATAATTGATTCAAAGTATCTAAGCACATGTTGGTATGTTTGATATCGTAACATTGTAACTGATATATTGACGTTATATTTATTTTTCAAGTAGGAGCACCAAGATAACGCATTCCAAACTTACTCTCATCTCACCTGTTAACGGTTAGACTTCAGACAATGCTGTCAGGTCCTGGCTTTTAGTATGTCGTCTGTTTAATGGCGATAGCCTGGGATCACGCGATAGCACAGTGTAATGTATCACGAGGTAATATTAATAATAATCCGATTCGATAATATGTGTTAATCCAGTCTGCTACTTTATCCGCACTCAGGTGAGCTGGTATGTGTAAATAGGCATTTGCAATATAATTAGACGATCATATTGCCACAGTATAACATTAGGTCTGCTCCTATTACCTATTATTAGAAAATAACAGACCAATCAAATCACTAATGCGACGGACATCTAAAACCTTATGTAATAAACTGAGAGGTTATCAAAGGGAAATAAGAGTCTCATGGATGTAGACCTATATCCGGTATTTACTTAATACACCGTTAATGTTAACAGCATAATCGGAATCTCGGATAATTTACTTCTGCAATACGTGATGGAAACACTAATACCAACATCTATCAACTGATACCTGTAGGTAAGGCATGAATGGTTGTTAATCTATCAACGGCCTTGATTTCTCTGATTGTGAAATGGAATATTCAGAGTTAGAGCTAGCGAGGCCTTATGTGTTAACACAGCACGTAGAAAGCTAGCCAGAAATAGCTCAACATAACCTTACATCAAAATAATCAGGATGAATGGCTCTTCGGGAATGCTGGAAATAGAAATGGCATGGAGACACGCGTGGGAATCGAGGAAAAAACACTAAACAACATCGATTCATTTATGGATAATGCCACCTGAGACGCATTCACTGAACATCTTTTGAGCATGTTCCACATTGCTCTGAACTAATCATATAATGGATATACAAGAAGCTGCCTTCTGGTGTATGATATCAGCTCAGCGGCAGTGGCTATGAGTATCTCCCGCGCACACGTCCCGCCCACACAGTCCTGTGCAGTCAGTTTAAAGTGCTGATCACAGGGCAGCGACTTCCTGGTGACGCCCCGATTTGCCGATCTTCTTCTCCGCCTTCAAATGTCGTTGTGGAAGTTAACGATGGGCATTGCGTGGCGCAACATTTGACGCTGGATGTGACTGATCACCACTTCTGCTACTACTGGTATTGTTAACACTGCTTGTATTACTGCAACCTATAGTGCTTCTGCAGCTATTTCGCCGACTCCACATTACTAATATTTCCAGTACGGCTATTTTCACGAACGCCCATTTTAGCGCTAGCGCTAATCCTCCCACTACTATTTCTGCAACTACTACGCACCCCTTCTACCAAAACTGGAAGTACTACGACTTAAAATTCTGGTGCTATTGCCGCTGTTACCACTATTCATACTGCTGTTTCTGCTACTCTTACCTGTCCTACTTTCACTACTACTACGACCACTACCGGAAATACTGATGACTTTAGGATTACAATCGCCTCAAGAGCTGCTGCCCTCCCTTCCTACCATTACCTCTTCTAGTGTTACCACACAACCACTGACCACTGCGCGGTGGTCGGGTGAACTGCTCGCTTGCTGAGCCGCACAGGATCGAACTCACTCAGCACTGAACTTCACGAGCAGTTCCGACCTGATTAGCGCACGTCGCGCTCGTCAGTTCCGCGTGGTGTGCAACAGCAGCACCATCTACAGCAGTGGCCTGCGGAGCGATTCGCTGACCATACAATTGCCACTAGTTGCTCACGACTGAAACATTGAGACACAAGCAACCCACGTGGAAGGACTGTAGGGCCAATGAATTATTCACAGTTACAGCTGATTGTATGATCGATCTCTGCTTAGCCATTACGTACGAAGACATCTATAAACGTTGCTGACTCGTGGCATCGGATATCATACTAATACATTAATTGTTACCTTTTCCTGGACATAACGCAAAGTTTACATGGCTTCTGGAATTCATCAACGATTATGATCCAAAGGCGAGGAGGAGTTAGATTTGTATAGATCCGAGATGTTTTCCCGTAATGATAGCATCAGGAATACCTGTGACCTGTCATATGATGTCTAGAAAGCGAGCTCAGATAATTTTTCTAAGATATTGTGGATCCTGCACTTATATAAATCGCGTTGTATACATAAATGGATTGTATACTTTACCGGAGACTTGAACGGTTTTTGATTCACATACCGTTAATGTAAATGCCTGGTTCACCTATATACAAACCGCATGTAGTATCAACAAGTATAGATACTATTTACGTGTTGATTTCGCCTATGGGATGGATAACTTATACTTTATCTAAACAATGGAGTAACAGAGGACAAACCTGACAATGAGGAAATGAATTCTAAGGTGAGGGTGATGTTAATCTTGCAGTATGAGTTGGTGTTGGCCCCTTCAATATTCCGGTCTGCCATGAAAAGTTTACCTTTGATATCGTAACGGCGAACACTGTATGATATTTGCGACAAATAGTCACCTCCACTAATTGGCAATGGCACCGGACTTAATGGAGGATTTCCTTAGGGGAAACCTTACCCTGCAGGAGGGACAAACCCTGGAGGACTTCTTCACCCTTTTGAAGCGTATGGACGGCAACAACACAAGCCCTTCTTCGACTCTGGCCCCGGGTCTAAAGATATTCCGAGATATCAGTACATGGATGGAACATGTGATTTTACCTGCAATCATCATCTTTGGTCTGCTGGGCAATGGGATCTCGTTTTTGGTGTTTATATTCTCCCACTTGCGTATACTCAGTTCGAGTGTATACCTAGCGGCACTGTCGCTTGCCAATGCTGGGTACCTTATATGTCGCTCAGTGAAGTGGGCTCATGGACTCGGGATGAAATTCCTGTTGAACACAGACAGTGGCTGCCAAACGTTTCTGTTCCTGAACTACGTGTTCCGCTTTCTCAGCGTGTGGTATGTGGTGAGTTTCACAGTCGAACGATATATTGCCGTCTGCCAGCCTTTCCAACGCCAAGACATGTGCACTCCTCGGCGAGCCAAGATAGTAGTGACCGCTCTAGCAATACTCTCCTTGATCCTGTACAGCTTTGTCATCTGGACGTCAGGAGTTCAGGAACTGTACGGGATCAGTGAATGCCTCCCGAAACCAATGTACCTACGTATGTGGACCTTCATCTACAGCGTGGATACCATGTCCACTCTTTTAGTGCCCAGTACTGCTATAATCGTCCTGAATATCATGATCATATGTGCAGTGTATCGGTTCCACAGGGACCCCGTCCGCCGCAGCATTAATATCTCCTGCCGCCACGTGAAAGTGTTGACTCGAACTCGCTCGAGTACCTGCTGTTGTCATCGCCCCCCTCGCCGTCCAGGAAACCGCACCTGCTCATCGGGACCGCACGCGTCCCAGGTGAAGGTCACCAAGATGCTGGTGATCGTTTCGTCTACATTCCTCCTGCTGAATCTGCCCATTCACAGTCTAACCGTGTTTCACCACATACGTTCCTACGTGCTCGGACCTAGGAGCTACCCTACAAAAACGTTCATCTACCTCCAGAGGTTCTTCTTGCTCATCCATGACTCGAACTTCGCCGTCAATTTCATCATATATAATATATGTGGACGGAACTTTCGGTCGGGTCTCAAGCACCTGCTCAATCGCATCCGATACAAGCTCAGCCGATGTGGTAGGGCGCATCAGATGACCACCACACCGGCAACAACACTCACCTTACTACCTGTCAACAAAATGTTCGCCGACCCCATAGCCGAGGTCCATGGTAAGCTACAACCGAACGGCATGCACTTTAAGGCACACAGCCGCAGCAAGAGCACCTCCTCCTCGAGCAAATCCTTCGTGAGCATGCGTGGGGGGCGCCACCGAATGACGTCACAGGGGTCCCATTCGTATCGCTGGGACCCGCCTGAGCACAGCTGACACGGGGACCAGCAGGGCGGTCATGGTACGGGGAAAGGTGGCGGGCGGCAACGTTCTGGGAGCCTGATTCCTAACCGCGCCGCCCTGGACAATCACCACAGCCGCTATACGACCTGACAGGGGAAGGTTTGCAAATCCTTTGCGAGGAATGAATAGAAATGACAATTCTCCTGACCCTTTTCGCAACGGATAGGTCTGTGCTCATGATGGAGGTTCTGAATATCGAGATAAAATTTATATGAGATAAGAGAGAAATTTATATGAGATGAGAGAGTAAAGGACATATTTTAATGTAATGTACAGTGAACTGAATTTCGCGCGCGAGATTCATACAGACATACTTTGGCTATGTCCTCTGACGTCAAGGGACCATGTCTCAATTATTGAAGCTATTCTTGCCCCTTAATGGACAAGGATGAGGGCGTCTTTAGAGATCTCTAGAATCTGCCAATGCTGACTGCTGAAGTAGATGGAGGGGTAAAACCAAAATCTAAATATCTATATACTTGAAGGATATCACGTAGCCCAGAATGTGTAACTGAACGGCTTTCGGCACATTTGGTAACTCCTCCTTTGTACAAGTTCTTTAACATGTATACGTGATGTGGTTACTATTGTGCTATTGAAAAACCGAAGCCTTGCGCTCACATTCTGTCAAGGATATTGTCATACATATGCCATGAGATATTTATACAGAGATGCTTGAAATATTTGGTTTCTTCTTTATGTGAGATGTTACAATGATTACTTGATGCGTTGACTTGTCGATGGTTGTATTACTTGATACTTTACCTACATACACAGATTCATTTAGACAAAAGTCTGACTGCATTACTTTCGATAAATATGTATATGTATATAAACAATGAGATATATCTATCGGTGTTACGAAAATGCATATTTGACAAGACAGACGATGAGTGGGGACAATCTATATACGTAGGATAGTTTCTAATTCAATGCGTTTTCATGGACAATTACCACCGAAGAGTGCGATGTTGTTTGTCATTACACGTACTTTTTAATTTCGTACAATTCAACGAATATTCCATGCAGTAGATTGCTGTTCATTGTACAACAGTTATGGTAGCTGCATGGAATATACTTTATCGAATCTTGATAACAAATATACAGCCGTATGTATTACCGGTGAGTTGAGATATTTTGCACCTACCCTGAGTTCCAAAGTGACCTACAGTTATAAGATATACTTTTGTAGACATGTATCGTAATAGAGCGATAAGCTACAGTATGTCAAGGTTTTAATGATTATGTTGGATGTCAGTTTATCTTGTATAAACCAACCTAGGTCCAGTGACTTTAACAACATACTTTGTTTACTCCAGTGTGCCCCTATAATTTGTTCCTTTGATATTATTCATGTTTGACAAATTGTTATTTCCGGTTTGTCTTATTCATAATTACAAACAAACGTGATAATTAGTTCGTGCTGGTTTTCAGAGTATGATGTTACTTATATGTATTTTGCCTCATAATTTAAGAGCTGAGATGTGGACTATCGATAATGAAATGATACTGGCCGATGTGGTCACGCAACGAGGAAAGATACTTTTCTGACATTAATAACCATCGCTGCTATATGTGCCTTGAACTTTCTTTCAAATATTCAACTTCAGTTTTGATTGCTCATGTGTATCTATAAACTAAGTTGAATGGGTGTAATGAAATAGCTTTAAAGATAGGAAATGTCAATTTGACCATGAAGCTCATCTTAAACAGGGGGTTTAGCGATGATTGAAAGGAAACAGCGTTGGCATCCATTAAAACATGGATTTTCAGGATAAGGAGAACAGGGGAGAAGTAACGTTGTTTACTGATTTGTTCCTACTTGATTTAAATATTAAGCTCTAAGTCATCATGTAGAATTATTGACTTATCTTCTAATAAGGAAAAAAGTGTCTTATCAAGGCAATGATACCTCTTGCGGCTTCAGGTATGTGTTATCATTACGAAGTATTGTCGTAGGGTTCCTACAGGAACTCAAGTGTATCTTATTTGTTGTCTGCTGGAATAACCTGTAAATGTTCCACATTTCTTCATTAATATAAATATAAATGGATTATTCCGAAATGGCTGACCAAAGCAGAAAAGATGATGTTCCACCTATTAGACGCTCTCTCACATCGGATCTATAATGTTACTGGTTTTCGCAGTGGAGACAACGTTATGCATGCTGGACATGTAAGTAGATACTAAAAGTGACATTTCTCAGCGACACTTTAGAGTCAAACTGTATTTTTGTATCAGTTTAATCATAGGTGCTATAACTGAACATGCCTAAACTAGAAATTAATGATAGCCTGGACATAACCCAGGGAAAAATTCCGTCTCACATACTGCTGTAACTGTTGACACTCGAAGCTCCTAAAATGTAGATGAGCTCTTCAGAATGAAAGACCAAAGCAGAGTAACAGTGAATAAATATTTTATATCAATGAATCATTACTGTGTGCTATCATTTCATTTCACTTAAACCATACATATTTAGGTCACCAGTTATAGAGGTCGAGATTAAAATCTACCTTTACGACCAGTATATTAAGGCCCGGCGTCCACCTACTACGATATGGCTCCGATATGGGCTACGATGCACCTCTTGATAAAAAATAACGGGGCAGTTTACCACGTTTCTCTGATAAGGCACCAAATAAAAACATCTTACGAGGCATGGTGGATTGGCATGTCTAGACATATGTCTACGATTCTGTACCTTCCCGATATGTCTCGGGATTAAAGCCTGGCGTCCACCTACCACTCACGGACATTAGTATTCTTCTTTTCATCATTACCCATTCTCTCTCGATAAAGAGTTTGGCAAATATAATTGTATGGTGATACAATTTCGGTGACGTTATTAATCATGAATTTATAATGAGCAGTTATTAATATGAGTTACTAATAATATGAGATATTTCACTACTGGAATAATGAATCAATTATTATAATGATGAAGATAATGGTATATTTTTAAGATAAAAGCTAAAATGCAATTATAGAAAGAAGAGAGTGGGTGGGAGAAATAATGGATCGGTTAAAGATTGAATGGAGAGAGAGTTTGAGTCCATGATGTTGGACAGGAGTCAGACCTCCAGCCTCCATATTCTCGAATGGATAACTCCACCTGGAATGCCTGAGTTGCGGCTGCTTTCCCGAGGCTGTGAAGGCTGTATGTCCTCAGGGTATGTCCTGCACCCTCCACAAGCTGATCCCACTCCTTGGAGAGCAGCCGTATGCTGAGCGTGGTCCGGTCCCCGAGGAACGGAGGCTCCAAGAACCGCTAGTTGATGGCCTCCACCGGGCACCGGGACTGTTTGATGTTCTCTAATGCTGCTTCTCTGGGACCTGTTTCACTAGTTACGTGACATATCTAGATGGCGTCTAGATGGTGTGTCCGGTTTCATAAGAACTAGACATTAGACTTTGTTTTGTCCGTTCTTGCTTGCTCTGTTGGTGCCGCTTTTCATGTCTGTCTAACATTTTTGTCACAAAACTAGTGAAACAGGTCCATGATGTGTACATTTGTCTAATTCTTATGTTTGGAGTCTGTCTTTTCCTAAGGGCAGCTACCTGTTTTTTCACGAAACTAGACAACCTCAATGTCTGTATGGTGTCGCAGAAATGTCACAAGACTAGTGAAACAGGTCCCAGGTTCTTGCCCATGCCGGGGCCCTTGTCTTGAGACAGTGTAGCTGGCACCGGGGACCTGTTTCAGTAGTTTTGTGACATGTCTAGATGGCGTCTGTGACACCATACAGACAGATCACAAGATTGCAGTCGATGACACACAGAGTTTCACTCACTTCTCTTAGGACTTAAGCAATGACACTTTCACATGAGTAGGGGATACATATAATCTATAATTGTTCCAAATATGAAGAAGATTGGCCACTTCGACCTTCTGATATTTGCTAGACTTTTTCCGCTGTTGCTTGCACTGTTGGTGCCGCTGTTGATGTCTGTCCAGGCCTAATGTCACGAGACTACTGAAACAGGTCCCTGATCTGCAGGAGAATTCAGGAACAGGCATAAATGAGGCATGGACATGGACCAGGGCATGACATGGACCAGGGCATGCCGCTTGATAAATGAAGCAGCAGTGTCAAAGGCTCTCTGGACTGTGTTCTACAGCCAAAAGACGTTTGTAAAGACAAGGCTAACCTGTTGACCTGCATCTTTCACCTTTTACTACAACGGCTCATGGATGATGTTCATATTAACTATGTAAATGTTCAACTCAAACATTGCCTGGTAGTGGGGAGGAGAGTAAACTCAGTGGTTATAGCGGTGAACACGTAATTCCAAGGTTGTGCGTTAAAGTCTCACTGCAGCCATCTTTCTATTTCATCCCCAACTGTGGTAGCCTTATTGCTACGTCGAAGGCCAGTCCTTCTCATACCATATATATGTGGTGTTGGGAATAAAAGAACTTTCACTTTGGTGAATAAGCATTGGTGAGATTTCTCCTCAAATTCATCACATAGACTCGATCACCACCCCTTCGGTATATATCCAGTGAGAAACGCTGAACCTTTAATTCGTTCCTACATATACCTCAGTACCCCATACAAATTTTTTTTAAACTAAGAAACTGATTGGTTGACTTTGGGTTGAGCTTTCTATTGTATATGTTAGGTCCCACTTACGCCTAGCCAGTTCCATGCCATTAAAAACTGACACAAACACTTTGATGTCAGCTGATTTTTGCCTTTATCTGCTGCACCGTTATGTTCATAACCATTTTGATAATAAATCGACATACTTATGAGGCAAGAATATCACCCTTTCGTTCCCATGGTAAGCATCATTTTGTCAAATCACGTGTCCCTCCGCTTAGGATGACTACCCGGTGTACTTATCAGGTGTCCATGCGTCGACTTGTGCTCAGTGTGTCTTAATATGTCACGCCAAGTCGGCCAGGTTCAATTACCAATTGCATACTTATCATGGTCTATTGGAAATGCCTGATGGTATGGAATTCATTCCCCCTGAACGAAAATTCCCCAACTGTTTAACGTCCATCTCCTTCAGTTACTTGTGTTACCTAATATTCAGAATCAAGACGCCGGAGTGTCCTCGACTCCACGAGAAGACGCCACGTAGATTGTTACCTCGTAATTTATCCATGCGCTGCGTCGTCTTTTTTTTGTCTTTTTTCTTTTTTTCAAAAAGCAGTTTATTGGCACTTCTCAAACCTACATGGAATTAATATTCAAAACAACAGAAAATTACCCATGTACAACATAAAAAGAAATTTCATAGCTGCTTGTCTTTTTGGAGGAAAAGAAAAAGACATACATAGATTACGGGATGGTTTTATCATTGGTAAAAAGAGAAAACCCTTTCGTAAACCACAACCTAAACCAAATTCATGAGAGGTTGGGATAGATCTTTTTACAAGGTGGAGGCAACTTTCCTCAATTTTACTGGACAGAACATTGTTGAGCATTACAGCTAGATACAACCAAACATTTCCAGGAGTGACAGATCACAATACAGAACACAATTTCATGTCACATTTGCGCTGCGTCGTCTTGGTTTCCACCACTAAGAATGTCGAGATCAGAATCTACAGGCTGAGAATACTGCTTTCCGACAGCAGATAGAAGGAGATGTGGGCTCTGCGGTCTCCGATTTGAGCGCCGATCCGTCTTACACCGGTAGGATTTTCCTGATAGGTTGATCTCTGGCCCCGCATGTAATATCAATTGATAAGAACATGTGAAATGCCATTCAAACAAGGTACATGTGTATGTATTACAACTTCGCCAATATCTTGATACCGACGTGCAGTGGATGGCATCACTGAGAAACCTTTAAGACGGGCGTCCACCAACCATGACAAGGCTACGACAAGAGCTGACAAGAAAGTTCCTATCGGCGCCTTGTCGCATCCTTGTCGTGAGAAGGGGGGCTTTACGACAGCGTTGTCGGGGCGTGTCGTAGACGTTGCTGGTTCCCGTAAAAAAGGCGTCCATGGTCCCGACACACTACGACAGTGATATCGAGGAAACCACAACACTCCACAACAAGGGTCCAGTTGTGGCAAAAATCGAACATTTTCGATTTTGTCGGAACCTTGTCGGAAGGCCCCCGACAAGCTTCCAGTCGCAGCCTGTCATGGCCTTGGCTACGACAAGCCTTCCAATCGTAGGTCTGTCGCGGACCTTGTCGGAAAGCCATTGTCGTAGCCTTGCCGTGGTTGGTGGACGCCCGCCTTGAAGGCCTATCTCTACGACGGTGCAACCCGGTTTGATGTGGACAAATGCCAACTATTGCAGAATCGAGCACTAAGGATTGTACAGGGTTATAGCCAACGGCGACAGAGGATAGATGATCTACATGCAAAGTACCATATCGACTACTTAGATCGACGTAGGCAGATGCAGACTCTGTCGGTTATGTTCAAGTTATCAAAAGATCCAAAGTACGTAGACAGCAGGGTGCGTAGAACAAGAAGTGATGCATGTATAAGGTTTAAGATGGGGCGCATTAAAACCAGTAAGTATCAAAGATCGCCATATTACCGAGGTACTAAACTGTGGGAAAGCTTGGATCACACCACACAACAAATAGTAACTAAAAAGGAGTTCAAAATGGTTGTAAAAAGGAAACTGTCAGTATATGAATGGTAACCGTTGTTGTTGTCCCCGTAATCTGAAAATGTGGTAACTTGAGCCTGTTATTTATTCATATTCATCTCATCCTGTATCCCTGTAAAATGATGCGAACACATGAAGTACAACGCCTGATTGAACTTCCAGTGGAAGATCTGTCGCAATAGACAGAACTGGTCGTAATAAACACACACAAAAAAGAGAAAAAAGGCAAAGCCCCATACCCACTTCTACGACCCACGCTGGTGCACTATTGTAGACCTCCTCAACTCACGCCCACGCAAATGCTATTCGTAGCGCGTGGGGAGGTCTTTGGTAGTAGTAATTAGCCAGCGTCGTAAGCGGCGACGTAGAAACCTGACTAACTGTTCGATGAGCTCCACGATTCCGTCACGATTTTAATTTTTGCGTCGCGAGGTCTACCATAGCAAAAAATAAAAACCGGTAAATACTTTCCTCTATCTGCTTGAGGTAGCATATATAAAATCTGTTATAATCTAATAATGTATACATAATAATACAATATTGTTTTTAGACTATACAGACTCAGTCCCAAGCTAAACCATGAAATGATTGATTTGAGTACCTTCATCTGATCAAATGACACCAAATTTACTGTGAAGTATTTCCACTATAATACCCATCGGATCTATAAATATGATAATTTTCGGTCAATTATTTCCCATATAAGAGAGATTTTCCTGGCTGTATTCGTCCCAGATGGGCTACGACGGGCTACGATAATCAAACATGTTTAAATTTCATAGACATCCTACGATTAACGTTTTGGTGGTAGCGTGTCAAAACCCACCAAAAGGCAAGCCCCAACCTACCACGATGGTCTACGATATACTTCCCGATAGCTACGATTTGAAATGCCCAAATCGTGACCTATCGGGAGGTCCCCAATACTTTCAAATCGTGGACATGGTTTGAAATCGTAGAGCGTAGAAACGCCTTTGGAGGACCAAAAACATAAACCATGGTCACCATTGCCTCCCAATTCAGTCGGTGTATCAATTTTGATCTCAGGCAGAGTTTTAATAATGAAATATATTACAATTCTAGAAATATCTAATGAATATCCAAAATGATTACCACGTCATGCATTAAAAGGTGAATCTGATAAAAAAAAAAGACCCCTTTCATCTTATCCTGGCAGAAATATGATACTAAAAAAATCGACTAGGAATGATTAAGCTCATGTAAAAATGAGCTCACATGATATCACATTTCTACAAACCACAAAATGTCTTAGCTACCTCAGGCCTGCAGATCACCTGAAGGAAACAATATAATTGGTATATTGACATAATGAGAAGTGAAGAGAGACACCTAGCAAAGACAGGAAGAAAGGTTATGATGGATGGAGAGGAGCATAATCGGCTTCTCAACACTTCTGGTCGTCACCTGAGTTGAACCTCTCTGCATGCTTCAATTGACATTTTTCCAGAGGCCAGTGTCACGCCTTATCTACTTGCTTATGCAATGCCTGCAGTCAAAGAAACACCTAACAACCTATTCTGTAGCATTGGATGCCTGAATCTATGTGTGTAATACGTTTGTAATATCAGCTTGGTTTATCTCTGGGGAATTTACAGTGGCTGCATCGTATGTTATGGTATTTCAGCTCCAATTCAATGGGTTACACATGGATATTTCCCCAGTAATAATTCAGATATGATTTAGATAAGACAGGAATACCACAGGTGTCTGCACAACAACACATTAGCAGGCTTGGCCATCATATGCCAACCTTTATCTATGAAAGAAACCGAAACAGTATATATCATTTCTAATACGAACACCAAATAACTGTCAGAGTCCTATGACCTGTGGACCTATAATGAAAAGGACATGATATCAAAACTATGACTATGGTTGACGTATGTATTCTACATGTACTGCACCTGTATTGTGTTGTCTGTTGCAAATGGTTGGATTTTTTCCTTTGACTGGTACGTGGAAGAACACCACATGGTGAATGTACATTGTCACTTACTGAATAAAAAAAAGATAAATAAAAAAAAGTTAAGACAGACCAGACTAGTTACTGCAATGCCATAGTTTGTTCCAGCTTTCATATATTTAAAAATAACCAAGTCTTGCAATCACAACAACCGTTCACACTCTAGGTGTGATTGTTGAATGTCTTCACAGGCATGAGGCCCGGCTCGACCGTAATTGTCAGAGCGGCCGCGTAACTAGACAGTGCACCGTTAGGTGGCGCTTAACAGCATCAACTGTATTACTGACGGCTTCAATAAGTGAAAGATGGCCAAGTGCTCTGACTGTGAGTACACACACAAGCCTCTCATGGCCTGTCGCATCGTTAGTTTTTGTTCAAGCAAAGTCAAAGTGCTTATAGCCGCTGTAAAATAATAGGAAGATGTTTGTTCATTTTTTAGACATGGGCATGGACGCAATTAGTGCAGATAACATTGTATCTTTGAGGGAGGACACAGGGGAAAAAGGCGACTATGATACAAAGGGTGGTGATGGTGTTTAGATAACCTATCTAGGGCCGAAGGAGAAAAAGACGGAAGGCTTTAGGAAAGCACTTACAAACTGAACCATCCACTGGATTTATCAAATACTTTATTCTATAAATTGAAGCATGACGCTCCACCAGTGGACGATAGGCTTCAGCGGTCAGCGGGGGGCACAGGCTCCAACTAAGAGGGGTAGGGAGAGATTGCCGAGGGATTGAGAGAACCATCGATTTACATGAAATTTACATTTGTCAACAAATGTCCTTATTTTCTTTAACACCAAAGCATTGTGTAACATTGTTCTTTTTTTTTTGTAAAAGTGTCTGAACATTGTCAACGACTGGTTCTAACAAAGACACAGATAATTGTTGTGGTGGACATAGTCCGGCTTTGTAGTTGTAAATGCTTGTGCTTGGAATAGTCTCAATCGTTCTATCAGAAGGATTGAGGATTATAACCAATTCAAGATAGCAGTAAAAAAAGAAACTCTCCGTAATTTGTTATATCTATAACTTACCCTGTAAACCGATTTTACTGTAACTACACCTTTGCCCTGTTCGGCCTAGCCAGTGATGTTTATTACCCTAATGTTCGTATACTCATTCTAATATTATATAATATACTCATTTGAAAGGTATTTCCTGGAACTGTGATAAAAACTATAATTACCTTCACATAACGGAAGCTTCTATGAAAATGTACTGTTTCTACCATGTAACAACCAAATGAACAGGAATATGAACTTATGGGATGGTGAAATCACCATACTCTATCTTTAATGGACTGAAAAACTGTAATCCAGCAGCTTATGAAGCTGCTACCTCGATGTTTGTATTATTAATCAACAACACGTGACAGGAGTCACAAGCTACTTCTTATTAATGGAAATGTTTGTATATTATGGGTGTGCCAACATACTGTAAGGACACTCATACCGGCGCAAGCTGCAGTCCTTGCAGTGTGAATACGCTAATGAAAAAAAACACCTGACCGTGCACATAGAGACCTGGGGAAAATTAAAATGTTTGCTCTTGTAGTTATAAGTTCTTTCACCAAATGATATGAAAAATATCCTCCTGCCTAAAAATCGGGCCCCGATTTTCGCCGATTTCACCGACTTTCATTGAATTTTTTTTAAATTAAAAAGAAAATGTTCGTGGTCGCGTTTCGATACGGATCACATCTTCGTCCCATACTGTAATGTTCTTTCACCAAATGGCTGCATCTGTCGCCTGATGACGCGCCTTGACATTCGTTGAAGGTGTGGGGTGCGTTTTGACATTCGTTGAAGGTGTGGGAAGCGTTTTGGCACTACTTCAAGATGTGGGTTGTGTTTTGACATTCGTTGAGGGTGTGGGTTGCGTTTTGACATTCGTTGAAGGTGTGGTGTGTGTTTTGGCACTACTTCAAGGTGTGGGATGTGTTTTGACATTCGTTGAAGGTGTGGGGTGTGTGACATACGCAGAACATGTGAGGGACCTGAGGACCACATCCTTTTGGGAAATTGAAAGCTGGGCAGGGGGTGTTTCCATACCTGGACTGAGGATTCTTGTGAAATGCCGTGCAACATGGGGCGAGCAGGTTATTTCCTACATTTGCCTTGTCGCAGAACATGACCCATCGAGTTGAAGAAGTGCTCGGCCTGTCCTTCAGGCACATTGTCATGGGAGGCCATGTCCACCATGCGCCTGTCCCTTGGGTGAACCATGAAAGCTGCCGACGTCTGGCAGGTCTGGGGGTCGCCGTGTACCATTACCTCGTGCCTGTACGTTTGCAGGACTGGTCTGTTGCTTTTCTGCTTGGATAAAAAGCATCTTCTCAAATACTCGTACCCTGCGTCAGAATTGATCCTAAAAAAGTAAGAATTAGAGAGTCCGCCTCGTCTACTCAGAATTGTTCCTAATCCAGTATTCTATATATTATAGGGGGCATCAGCCGGTTGGGAGTGATTAGTAATGTTTCCCAGACCTGCCGTGCGTGCCTCTCTCCCTGTAGCCGCCACGGTCGTGATGGCTATAATGGCATCTTTCAAGATGGGCTTTCAATACCATGGTTTCTCGCTTCGTGCAGCTTGCTCCTCAGCCTGAAAGGATTCCTTGGTAGGATTGAGATTTCTTAGATAGCTTTTATTCGACTTCTGGGTGTTTTTTGAGAGTCAGCGTTATCAAGAGTTCATATTTATAAGGAGCCAAAGTGAGCCCGCTAAACTGCAGATATCTGAGATCAAAACACAACTTCTGGAGCCCAGAGAGGACAGGCTCAGTGCAAAGGCGATGGTGGGCTGAGGCTAGAATCTCGTTTTTGGTTCCATTTGCCACTATTGAAGTGTACTTTATTATAATCTTCTTTGAATAAGTTTGTCTTGAAGCAATGTTAAGTTGTTTGGTTGTTGAGTGAATTAGAAACATACATTTAAAAGAAGACTGGGGCATATAATCTCAAACCTATATAGTCAAAGTACTGAGCGTCGGAAATGATGTTTTAACCACGGGTATCTTGCTGTGTTAGTTGCCTCACTTTTGTTTCCGATGGGAGCTGTTTACATGATTGAGTCCCAGGAAGAAGCCGGTCACGTTGAACATAGACAGGTTACAAGCGTTGCCGGGTTTGGGAACCAGTTCATTCACATTCCATAACATGTTATTAGTTCAGCTTGAGGGTTTTTGAAAGATTTTATTATCTTCTGTAATGCTATGGATCGCCCGCAGATACTTTTGTACATTCCACATCCCGAGTCCAGCTTGTTCCCTTGTTGGTTTTATAATAAAAACTGCTCAAATTAGATTGGTTTTTCCATGGTCTAACAAATGGCATATTACAAAGAAATAACATTGGTCTCCCCCCCCCCCCCATGTACATAGATCTCAATAAACAGACAGTTGCATAAAGAAGGGCGACTGTGCATTTAATTATTTTCTCAGATTCCAAACCGTGTCTACAGGCCATCAAAGAAACTCTATCATCCAAGCATTACGACAACTTTGAAAATAAATCAAAAGTTCAAATGAGTCAAAGCACTGCCCTTTGCCAAAGCCTTCTCTCCAGCGGCCCTCATTTTTCATATCTCACATTATAGTTCATAGATACTCCCACTGCGAGGTCCGGAAATGCCATTCTAGCCAATCATATTTTATGCTCTTTATTAATCTCTGTCCGGTACGAACGTACTCATTACGGTTGTGTATGCTGTGATCTTTCCTGGCCTTGAGTCTAGCCAGGATTAGAATAACGTCGGACAGTATGAGCAATATGCCATCAATATTCCAGCTATCCTATGAAATAGCCTAAATTAAATGCCTCGTATTTGAAGTTAGATCTAACACTTTAGATGGCCTACCCATCTGCCTAATACAATGGTCTTGGAAGCAGTTCCTGTAGTTATATGTTGAACGAGTTAGTGAGGACTGGAGGGTATAGGGACATAGGCACGAGGGAGCAGAAGCGAAGATTTAAAGCTATTTAATGACTAATTGGACATTGTCATAATACATGATATTTGATGATTATTGGAGGTATAAAATACTGATAAAGATGAATAATATACAATATGCCGAAATCCTTAGTCCAATATTTTTAGAGGGAATTAGCAGGTGGATAAACAAATGGCCACATGCTATTTACCGATCGGATTCTTGGTTTGGCAGTATCAATTAACTTCCATTTGATTTAACAAATTGGACTTTAAACTATCATAAAAAACAAAACAAACAAACAAATCTACTGTATCAATTAAACTAATAGAGATTTCTGCTATAGCTGACTTGGATGTTATCAGCATGTGAGTTATCATCTCTCCGATTGACGGCAAAAATCATGTTTATGTAATTAACTGTCTGTTCCCTTACACAACCAAACCATCCGTACCTATACCCTACTGAAAGGCTCTCAACGGGGCCTGCGTATTACATCCATTGGTTTAATGACCAAAAACTCGTCGGAGGCGTTTGGTAAATTTTATTACCGATAAATGGAAGTATAACAGAACAGTATCACACAGTATAAAATACATGCCCAGAATGATCGAAGGACTCAAACTGGTATAAACGGTATAATGTCAGAAAATTTGATACTTCATAGTTCATAGTAGAAAAACTGTGGGGTGGGTGGGAGGAAAAATGTTCAAAGGAGTCTTTGATGAGCGTGCGGCATGACGTCACAACGGCCGCGATACGCCAGATGGCGCTGTATTCGTGAAGCGCGGGATGCGTCTCGTAAGCGCTAGATGGCGCCACTCCGTCCTCCTCGGATGTCCATTAAACCTCCTCAGTCTGTCACAATGACCAAAAACTTGTCGGAGGCGTTTGGTAAATTTTATTACCGATAAATGGAAGTATGACAGAACAGTATCACACAGTATAAAATACATGCCCAGAATGATCAAAGGACTCAAACTGGTATAAACGGTATAATGTCAGAAAATTTGATACCAAGCTGAAAGTCTGAAAACATTATACAAGGTAGGGTGCCATGGCTGCCGAAGATGACCAGGTGCCGCGACGCTGTAAGTCTGCGGGCGGCATGCCATGGGAATGGAAAAATTGAGCCCCCCCACTACGGAACAAGTGAGGAGTCACCTCATCCGCGTGGGGAAAACCGGCTCGTTGCAAGAGGCAACGAACGACCGCGGTAAACTGAGAGGCCGAAAACGGCTCCGCCGGTCGTAGCAGGAACATGGGGTCTAACGGCCGCGCCGGGGCGGCCGCTATATAAGATCTCCATGCCCTGACTGGGCATAATGCCCTGTCATCAGATGGCTCCAAGATAATAACGGCCGGAGGGCGGCCGGGTCCTATGGTTTTAGCTGACCGTACAGTGAGAGCTAAACGGCCGTCCTGGAGTACCGCGTCGGCGCGCAAAAGCTTGTGTGAAGGTTGGCGCCTCCCCGGAGGTGGTGCGAAGAGATTGGAAGTGCGGAGGAGGGAGAAAAAAGCGACGAGCGTCATGGCCCTGACGAGAACCCCGGTCGTGAGGGATGCCGCCTGGTTGGCGATCGACGACAACACATCCACGGTGATGGGGGGGGCGCGGCGTAGGATGTGCGCTGACTGCAGACCCGTTCCGCGCAGCACGGCCGCGGCCTGCCGTGAGTCGAAAGCGCTGGCGTCTCCTCCATGGTCCGAGAGCCAAGCGCGGGCGCCGGAGATGGCGTTCCTGACGGCCCCAGGCAAGGAGAGGGTATCCGCCAGATGCTGGATGTACAGGCATGCCTCCAGGACCGTAGGACGGAGGATGACCGCGGCGTGTCCGGCGGCGAAGCGGAGATACCTCCGCGCTTGCACCTCCTTGTTCCTGTGTGTGGCGGGTGCAAGCGCGGCGTCGTGGGAGGCCCTCATCCGGGCGTGTAGATCGAGAGGTGTGCCTGCAAATTATAAACCAATATTGAAGAGGTCTGCGTGAGGTGGCACATCGACGTGTCTCGGCACGTGCGTCGGGGGGGGGGAGCCCCCCCACCCCCCCCCCGGAAGCACGTCGGTGTCTCTGAGGGCGGCGTCGAGCCAAATTTGCCGCGCGCATGCGGCAATTCGGCCGTTCTTGATGACCCCCGAGGTGAGGGGGGCGAGAACGCCTGCGTGCGAGGCGTGAACCCCGATGGCGGTGCCCGGGGGGGGGGGCATGAGGCTCGAGGAGTTGAAGTGCCACGACCAATGCGTAGGCGTGGCGAGAGGCGTCGTCCGAGGGGATGTCGGTGTCGGTGGCGGACCACTCCCACCCGACGGCCGTACCCTCCAGCGAAGCCGTGGCGCCAGCCCAGGAGGCGGCGACGTGTAGGTCAGTAGAGGCGTCGGGCGGACCGAAGTAGTGGCGGCCGTTCGAGGAGGTCGCGTAAGCACGGAACCACGCGATGTCCGCGTGCATCTCCCGACCTATGGTGATAACTGCGGCGCCCTGTGACGCCCGTAGGGCCGAGAAGAGGCGTGTCATGAACCGGTGGGCGTAACGGACGCAGTGGCCGACGTGGACGAGGCGGCCGAGGAGGGACTGGAGCTGATGGCGAGATGCGTGGGAGCGCCCCCCCCACTCGTGGCACACCTCCAGAACATCTGCGAGCTTGCCGGTGGGTATGGAGACAATGGCCGCGTCGATGTCCAACACAAAACCTAACCAGGTGAGGCGACGGATGGGGGGCTGGCACTTCTCCGCGGCGAGTTGCAGGCCCAGGTGGTCGGCCAACCACAGGAAGTGGTCGTACGCCTCCTGTGCGGCGCGCTTCCCTGCGGCAACGCCCGCAAAATCGTCCAGGTATGCGAGGCAATGCCGGGCGCGGGAACGCATCATGTAGACGACCCCGTTCGATGTGCGCTGACAGGCGATGGAGGAGGTGGAACCAAACGGGGGGCATCGCTCCACGTAGAAAGACCCCCCTACACGGAAGCACAGTAGGGGGGCGTCGACGAGGTCTATCCGTAGTTGTCGATACGCCCTGGAGAGGTCTGCCGACCAGACGTGCGCCGTAGGGCCCACCGCTAAGATCTCCTCGATCAAGTCTCCCACCCCGGGGAGAGTGTAAGCGGCGGGAGAGCCCAGGTAGAAACCCGGAGCTATGGCGTCGTTGACCGCCTGTCCAGGCGGGAATGATAAATCCAGGATGACGCGAACCCCCTCCCCCCCTTCTTAGGACGAGTGAGAAGCGGGGAGACCTGGGTCCACTGGCCGAACGGGAGGTGGACGAGGGGGCCCGTCAGCCCCCCGAGGAGCAGCTCTTTTTCGGCGAAAGCGGCAAGTGCGGCGCCCTGAGCCCTCCCAGATGCATGATTATTGAAGGTAGAGAGGGGCCAGCGTGTCTGGTTGAAGCTAATCGGCCAGCCGTATGGAAGAAAATCGCACAGCTCGGTGTCGTGGTAGTGTGTGAGGAGCGTGGCCCAACGGTCAACCCGTAGGCCCGACTGAACCTCGCGGCGAGCAGCTCGATAATTGTAGTCTCCACCGGCTCGTATAGCGTGTAGAGCGCCGCCTCCGTGGGGAAGCGCTCGCGGAACTCGTCCGAGGGGAGGGGGCGCCACACTTCGGCGGCAGAGGTGTCAACTGGAGTTGCCGGGGGGGGGGGGGGTTGTCCGCCCCACCCCCCGTTAGACGCTCCCCCTGCCGGGGCGAGCTAAGCAGAGTTGTTGGCGGCGGCAGGTTGTCCTCCTGCCTGCCCGCGAAAGGGCGTACTAGAAACGTGACTGCCGCCGGCAGCCTCATGGCAGGCCCTTATCCGGCAATCGACGAAACTGTGAGCATGGTGCGCTCCAAAGTTGTCAAAACAGTACGAGCAACAGTGAACAACAGTTCCCCCACTCGTGGAATGAGGGGGGCTGACAGCGCAACCCCCTTCGCTGTTGTAGACCTTGCAGGGGGGGTGGGCTGGAGAGGCGCCCGGCGATTTGTTTTTCTTCTTTGCTGCTGGTGCCTCCACCGCGCGGCAAACCTGGGAACTTTCAGAACGAGAAATCGCCGTGTGAAGATGTTGGATTTGCTCGGAATCCTCCCATCCCCTGGCGAAACGGCCTTCTGCCACCCGTATGAAAATTTCCTCGCTCCACCGGCGAACGGCCGTAAAGTCATAGTCTAAACAATCCTCTACAACCTCCCTGAGGTGGGACAGAACATGTGGTTTGACGGTAGGGGGCACCGCCGCATCGTCCACGATGCGGAGGATGCCCCATATATGCTCCTGCAAATTTACGGTCCCCAGGCCCATATGGTCCTTACGGCTGGGGAGTAACACGTAGTGGCACGGAATGATAAATTTACCTCTATTTGGCCGTAGTTCATGAGCCGTAGATTGAAGTAATAGACGCACTTGGTCGTCGATGGATTGATCCTGATACGAGACGCCTAGGCTGGGAGCGTCCCTCGGTATCCAGGGGTGGGATAACATGGATGCAGCGAAGCCATCATTAACAGCCATTGGGGCGGTACTCACGGTAGTATTTGGGCGATGTAAATCGAATCCCCTCTGGGGGCCCGAAGGTGTCGATGGCGTACCTTGTTGCAATGTCATCGCAGAATCGTTTGTAGGCCTAGGTGGCGAGGCTGCCGCCTGGGTCCTAGAGGCTGCCGCCTGGGTGAACGCCATCATAGCAGATTTCATAGTCCGCATTTCGCGACTCAAGTCTTTGATTTTCTTATCCATTTTTACGTTCTTGTTTTCCCCTGCCGATGTCTTTTTGACGATTTTCTGGGTCTTGCCCGTGGGAGTCTTCTTCGGAGGCATCTTTAGGCATCGTAGATGCGCGAAAACTAAGGTTGTCGGCGAAAATAGCAGGATCACACAAAAAATGTTCAAAGGAGTCTTTGATGAGCGTGCGGCATGACGTCACAACGGCCGCGATACGCCAGATGGTGCTGTATCCGTGAAGGGCGGGATGCGTCTCGTAAGCGCTAGATGGCGCCACTCCGTCCTCCTCGGATGTCCATTAAACCTCCTCAGTCGGTCACAATTACTAATTGCTTCGGCACTGCACAGCATGGCTTGGTGATATTTGAAAATGAGGAATCTCTGTGTGGTATGACAAATAAATTATCACCCCAAGATCTGCTGAAGATACAATCAGATATGGTTTCCAACTCGCTTTTTTTCAGGTGGGATCATGATGACATTTATAGTAGGAGATTCCCAGCAACCTATCTATGAATGAAGATAAAACCCAAATCTCAAACCTACCTGAACGCCAAGTTTCTCCACCCCCTGAGTCGGGTTCTAAAATTAGCTGTCAGAAATTATCAAGAAAGGAAATGTTCAGAATAATACACTAAGGTTATTGTGGTTAATAGGGTTGGCGACTGTGGTTTATTGGGTTGGCGGTATAAATCAAATTTTACTTTGTTTACTTTATCATTATTAAACAGTATCCGCCAAACCTTGTCTTTTACTGCCAGGGATTTATATAGGTAATCGTTGTAGAGAAGAATGTCATAAGTAATCAACATTAACAAGAATTATGACAAATGACTCAGGTATTTTGTATAATTAATATTTTCCATTACTATATGTTAATCAACTTCCGGATAAACTAATGATTTCCGGTGCGTCTTGGCTGCTTCCATCTACATATGCCTTACTCTCAACTCACTCTCTCAGGCCTAGTTAGACAGCGTAAATATGCCCAAACAATTGATAACAGCAAGTTCGCTCGAAAAATCCCCAGCGGGCGATGCACTGCCATTTGCTATGACCAGCTTTGTCTGATATCACACTAAAATGAAAAGAAAAGAAAAAAAGCAGTTGTACTGGTTAGCACTTTATGTTGCGCAAACTATAATATTTGATTCAAACTGATAGCATCCGACATTGCCCAAATAGATAGTGTGCCTTGCGGTTTCACATGATGCTTTAAGTCCCAATTAATCAAAATCGCTCCAAGCATTTACCGGCTTTTTAGCCAGGTTTTGAAAATAATTCTACTCTGGATATGTTGGCCATCCACTGGAAGTGCGTCCCATAATAGTTTGCCCACATACAATGGCGACCACCTAAACAACTCTGTATTCGGTTTTCTTAACTTATTTTCACCTTTTCAATACTCCTCTTTGTTCTGATGTTTTCTGTAATCAAGTTGTCTTCATGGGAAACCCACCAGAGTACAAATGAAAGAATTCGTACGTTCCGTCTTATAATAAGACTGGCTAGATTTGCTCTTTCCAACATAGACAATGTACTCATCCGCCTATCAGTACTACACCGAAAGCTTACGCAATGCATTGTTCAATATTGTCTATTTCCTCTTCTTAGTTTCCTCTTTTGGTCCTCTCTAGGAGCGGCACAAACAAAACTACAATATTCTAGTTTTGACAACATCATGGTTTTTAGATACAACGGATGCTGTCAACCACCCTAGTGACAGGAGAATCATCGCAGATATGACATTCCCTGCTAACAGGAGTGTTAATGGAGTTCTCTATAAAAACATTGTAAGGGGAAATGTTTGGCACATAGCCTGCCCACAATCGAGGTCGACGCTAAATATAGCACATGCATACAGGAATTTTAGATCCGACCTATTAGATAGGCCACTGTTGGTCATTGCGTGAGTTTCAAAATATTATGTAGATAGTGCGGTTTTCTTTGTTTCACAGGCTTTGTCAAACCACATACAACGCGTGGCGGATCAGATAGTATGGATGCTACTTGACATGGGTATCCATGCACGAATGTATAGGGGACAGAGCCATTGTTAGTTCATGAAGCAGTCACTAGGTGGTCGGGGGACAAAACCTGTATTCTGGCTCTTTGTTCTTACCAAATTCAGATGCCTTTCAATGTTTTACCAAGGTTCCTTTGACTCTCTACACCGATCCCAGAGCAGGAAGATATAATGAAAACCCAGGACATGATGTCTTTTACATGGAACACTTTATTTACATTTGTGAGGAAGGCAAGAAAAGTGACATTTCCCAATTATCACTCACTTCTTTTGCACCTCCAATAGTGAAGAACAGCTACTTTTTCACCTCCTTTAGTGAAGAACACCTACTCGGGGGGCGTCATGGCGGCGCCCATGGATCATAGGCTATATGCCGTATATTGATGACATTATTCTATTATCTGATTCCAGAGACAAGGCCGACAGAGACTCTTACCAACCGCCAAACAACTATTGAAGGATCTTGGACTTTCACAAACAAAGGGCAAAGGTCAATCCCCGGCAACCCGCGTTAGAAGGTTGGGCGTAGACATTGATTCAGAGGATCTCCCCATATCCATACCAACAGACAAGCTGAATGAGGTGAGGAAAAAGATAGAAGGTTGGGCCTCGAAACACTGCAGAGTGTGCTGGGGGCTCTACTCCATATTGCTAAATGCATGGGGCCTGCCAGGCTGTTAGTTGGGCGCTTGCTCGATTCTTCGAGGGGCTGCAAGGGGCATCATCTCAATTTTATGGCTGCAATAAGATACAACTTCAGGTGGTTCACAGACTTTGCGGACACCTGGAATGGGGTCGGCATTATTCCATCGACCGACTTCACAAGAGACAAGTACGCCGATGCATGTCTGTCAGGCGTCGGCAGCACTGATGGCAGGGCCGTGTACGAGGCTAGGTGGCACCTATCTATGATGGTGTTGCCAACATTGCCCAGCTGGAAGCTGTTAATGTGGTTATCGCCATGCACACGCTGGTATCAGAGGCGGACAGGGGCAGCCACATGCGCATTTTCTGTGACAGCAAGGCTGCATTCGCTGATATTGACACAACATACATCCATTTATCCTACCCCTAATAAAAAACCGCCATAGACTTAACATAGGGAAATTTTATATGGCAGGCCGTGACATAAAGTGTTTTTTTATGCCACTAGAGTAATAACAATATTGACCAATCAGAGAGCAGGATGTCAGCTTCTATGAAAAAAAAGTTCTGTTGGTCATTGACTCAATATTCATCTTTTAGTAATACAAAAGCATAGACGAGGTAGGATAAATACGAAACCGAACGAGAGTTAGACTTGTCAATGTCTATGCCACTATGGTCAGGTCTGCCCCTCACTACACTCGGCTACGCCTCGTGAAGTAATACGCGACCTTCCCGTCGTGGCATAAACATTGTCAAGTCTAACTCTCGTTCTGTTTCTACTAAATACCAGGGCAGCTCAATGTGGTAGCTGAGGCACTCAGTAGGGCCCACAAAGATGATAAACATGACGACTATATTGCTAATCCCTTCAATTCATGAGAACTCGTAAATGTCCCTGCCCTAGCACATATACTTGATAACATCGTTTCTCCTTTATTGTCCAGATCGGGACTTGTCGTCAATGTTATCCCGGGCTGTGCAACGACAACAGTCTTCAAGGGCACAATCAACCAACGCTGCGAGGAGGGCGACCGTCTAACTTTTCTTTTCGCGGATGCGCAGCAGTGATGATATTATTTTTCTTACACTAAAATGATTAAATTGAAAAATATTACTGTGGTAGAGTCATAATTCTGATATAAAACTTTTATTTTCTGACACTTAGACTGGTTATATTCACGGTGACTATATATCTAAATGCATTTTATCTAATTCCCGAATGTCATAATTTTCCGCCAAGTATATAAACCGCAAGAGATATTTTCCCGTTAAATTGGCTACAATAGGCTACGAAAAGTTCAACATGTTGGAACATCTCGGAAGCCCTACCATTGGCCAAAATCGTGATAGTGGGAGCCCGGCTATACACTACGATTTTGACCTACCGATACAAAATCAAAAATCTTAGTGGAATCGTAGCTCATATCAGAGCAGTTGGTCAGGTTTCTACAATGACGCTACTGATACGCATCAATACACACTATTTCCAAATAAAAAAAAAATCTGGGACCTGGGACCTGTTTCAGTATAGTTTCTTGACATTAGGCCTACACAGACATCAACAGTGGCACCAACAGTGCAAGCAACAGCGTAAAAAGTCTAGTAAATATAAGAGGGTCGGAGCAGCCAATCTTCTTCATATTTGACAGGATTATATATTATATGTATCCCCTACTCGTATTAAAGTTTCATCGCTTAATTCCTATGGAAAGTGAGTGAAATTCCGATTGTCATCGATTGCAGTCTTGTGATCTGTCTGTATGGTGTCACAGACGCCATCTAGACATGTCACGAAACAACTGAAACAGGTCCCAGTTTCACTAGTTTCGTGACATGTGTGTGACACCATACATACTTTGGAGTTGTCTAGTTTCGTGACAACACAAGTAGCTGCCCTTAGGTAAAGACAGACCCCAAACATAAGAATTAGACAAATAGTAGACGAAACGAAGTCTAATGTCTAGTTCTTATGAAACCGGACATACCATCTAGACGCCATTTAGACCTGTCACGAAACTAGTGAAGCAGGTCCCTGTATCGTAGGGTGCCTATGGCAATCGAATCGTGCGTATCGGTGTGTAGCGGGAACGCATTTGAAAGGGAAAATATGTGAATAAATCAACGGAAAATCATGAAATTTGTGTCATATGTTCATGATATTTTATTATTTGTGTCATATGTATTTATGGCAAGCACTACGTTAGCTTTGAACTGGAGGGACGGGGAGGTCATTTTGTTTTTCTGACGTTGACACTGCTCTCGCGGACGTCAAATTAAATGTTGATAGTGAGCCCAACGTTGTGGTTGGTGCGCACGAACATTATTTATACTGTACCAGTATTTCATAGACATTCGCAAACAGGTATATAGTAATATCCAATATGGCCACTTAGATAGAGTTGCTAATGTCACCACAATTATATAGCTGTAGAAATAAAGTGGTATTTACATAGTTAGAATGTCATCAATATGAATTACTAGATGCTGATTTCTCCCTATGAATTAATGTAGTATTAGATTCATGCACATTTATTTCACGCGGTAATATAAATGTATTTGTACAAGTGGCTGTGATTTTTTTTGGGAACTATATGCTATTCAGCATATCACTTGCCTTTGCTAAGAAATGCATCTGAGCTCGCACGTGGCATTCTGTTGGATTATTTAGTCATTACAGCATCTCCACTCCAGTACCATCTTCACAGACCCTCTTATTGATGCCAGTCACACTGTCGATATCAAAGTGAGATCAGGGTCTCCAGTATCCGCTCTCCAAGCAGGACTTTGATTAGCTGCACTACTGAGGAGCAGCTGAACATACCCCGTTCATGGGAATTCAGGAAATTTCCCTCCCTTTTTCTTGGCAACACCCAGTCTTTGTGAACAACATCAGCACAGTGTTAAGAATTTGTGGGTTTTTTTCTTGATATGAAGACAGGTTCGCTTTTTCTAACATGATTAATCAGAAAAGCATTATTGACAAATCGGATTGACGTCCATGAATTAGGCGTGATTAATGCCGAAGAAATCGGATATCATGAAACCACAAGAAGAAGAATAACACCTACTCAGTGCAAAATGTATCACGTTTATTATTAGGCCAAGCCATTTCATCTCATTGAACAGTAATTTCATAAGTCAGCTAGAATGACTACCTTGCCTTTGCATTACTGAGAAAAGAAGCTAATTACATTTCAGAATCAAATCATTTTGAAATAGAAAGCTGCATTATGAAGCCGAGTTCTTGTTTATGGCAGTGTCGAGTCTAGTTGCTGCTAAGTACAGAGAGGTCTCCTATTTGATGGAGACGTATGAGTGTGCGGTGGCGTCGCAGTAATACTACCCGGATTTTATAGTCGTTGTGTTCTGTAAAGTGCACGAATCGAGACGAAATATTCCAGGAAGGACTCTTGATGGAAATTAGGAAAGGTGATCTAAATTAAGCCTGTGAGATTTGCCTTTGGGGGCTTATCTGGCCATCTCTCGAGAAAAGGATTTCTGACACATTATCTCCAACAGTGTGATCTGACATGGTTAATTTCGGGAGTATTGGGACGCACTCCTCCACCCTTGTTCCCAAGCCTGTGGGATTATATACAGCGAAGTTCGGCAGCTCACCATGACCATTTAAGGTCCTCACCTTCGAGCTTAATCATATCAGATGCGATATACTATTACTATACTACATGTATTTTTAATCATAACATGTACTTGAAAAGATTTAGTCAGGCCTTTTATCTAAAGTGGTGTTCACACAGTGGGATTCATGTACCTCACAGGGTTCAAAATCCCATGAGATTCTTTCACTTTTTAGGCGGTAATGTCGCTCACAATTACACGAGAAAAACGTGTCTCAGAGAAATGGAACCCTACAATTTAGGCGAAGAGATTGTGTTCGAGTAGAGAATTTAAGCAGGATTGGTCTCAGATAAAGACCGTGTGAGGTACAAGAATCTCATCGTCCCGCTTAACAAAGTAGAATCTCCTAGTTTACAACATATGTGGACGAATATATGCCGAGAATATAGATAGGTCTATTGATTATTGAAATACCTTGTATTGTATGCGGGAGAACTTTTTCTCTTTATGGGACATCACAACGGCCACTCTTGAGGTCGGTACAATACCTAGATTTATTTAAGACGCCTCGTTCCGTACCATCCGTAACTTATCATCTCGTTTTGTAGCCTGAACAACATGGTCAGAACGTTTTATATAAGTATACTTCCCAGAAAAACTTCGGAGGAATACGCATTACTCAGTAACAACACTATGTGCTATTTACATATGATTATTCTAGAAAGAAACTTAACATCTACTTTTCTGTGCTACCACTTGCCTAGTTATCATGATCTGGCAAAACCCGACGTAATGGATCTTGTACAGTAATGGATTATTGTGGTATTGATTGAATTGACTTAGGTTACGGTCAAGGGTTGATGTTGACTCTCTTGATCAATTTGAGTTTCAATCTAATGTGTGAACTGCTGACCTGTCAAGCTTGTTACTTTAGCTTATAAGTGTAATCAAATATGGATTGTAAAAGTCAATGTGATAAGTTCACATCATGGGTTAATCCTATTATAGATTATATAGCCAATATGATTCCAAGGAAGGTCTGATGGAGGTTGGTAAATAAATACACCAAAATGAGTGAATGAAGATTCTACCTGAAATATTCTGAATTATTCAAATTTAATGAACTCTTGAACTGGTTGTACCTCGTGTCAATGAGTGAGTTAGCCGTACTTAATTGGTACTGAGCCAAGTTGGTGAATGCAGATCAAGAAAGTTCTACTATCTAATTTACTCATTTCTAATGATCAGTGTCGGATGGATATGAGAAATGTCTAGAAGTAAATTCTTAATGATAACAAATTTTGCAAAGGTCCTCCCTGAATTGTAATGGTCTATTATACAAGACAATGTTAAATTATCTCTATTAACTAATTTCTTCCGATAACAGTATGTAACGGGGAAGACTATTGTCAATAGCCATTCTAATAGAAATATTGGTTCCACTAAAGGTGCAGCTAAGAATACAATAGATGACTCCAGAAATTATTGAGTACATACATGAAAGACAGCGAAATGTCACCAGTTACCTAACCCAGATCACCAAACAATGGCTGAATACTTAAGAAATGTAATTGCTAAGAGAAACCGAATCAAAGACTACCTAACCTGGAATGTTGATCAACGATCCACACAAGCTTTGGTGTGAAATCAGAAAATAAAATTATTAAGCTTTTGCATTCGATTCACAATCGGTCTTCCATACAAAGTATAGTCCAATGATAGGAATCACAGAACAATGGAACAGATGGTGATCAATACTTCATCATGGATAACCTCCCACCAACGATTTTACATAATATATGATAGTGAAGATGCATACTACATATATTTCATACAAACATGTAAACGGTGACATTACATGAGTTGACATGAATATCAGGTACGTAATGCTATAGATACGAGTGTTAAAGGTATTATCCTAAGTAGTCAAAAATAACAAATACAAAGACCGAAGCTGTCCCCCATTAATAAGGGATCTGGGACCTGTTTCACTAGTCTCGTGACATGTCTAGATGGCGTCTAGATGGTGTGTCCTGTTTCATAAGAATTAGACATTAGACTTTGTTTTGTCTGTTCTTGCTTGCACTGTTGGTGCCGCTTTTCATATCTGTCTAACACTTTTGTCACAAAACTAGTGAAACAGGTCCATGATGTGTAGATTTGTCTTATTCTTTATGTTTGGGGCCTGTCTTTTCCTAAGGGCAGCTACTTGTGTTGTCACGAAACTAGACAACCCAAATGTCTGTATGGTGTCACAGATATGTCACAAAACTAGTGAAACAGGTCCCTGATAACTGGCAATGTGATCCTGCCAACAAAACCGCCAATGTTCCTAAACGACTACTTCACTACAGTTGGGTAAAAACTAGCCCACGAAATTGACCCGTTTGTAACCTCCACATATCATGATCCTGAATACCCTGAGGTCACCGATGACTACAGACCAGCCATTGCTGTGTCGCCTGAGATAGTTCTCAAACTCCTGAAGGACATGAGTATCTAAAAGCCATTGGAACGTGCCAATATGCACTCAGCTGTCCTAAAGGACGCCCTCCTTATGCTGGTCTCTCAGACGGTCAACCTGTACCTGCAGGACCTGTTTCACTAGTTTCGTGGCATGTCTGTGACACCATACAGACATTGGGTTTGTCTAGTTTCGTGACACCACAAGTAGCTGCCTTTAGGAAATACAGACCCCAAACATAAGAATTAGACAAATCTAGACACATCATCGACCTGTTTAACTAGTTCTGTGACAAAAGTGTTAGACAGATATGAAAAGCGGCACCAACAGTGCAAGCAAAAACGGGAAAAACGAAGTCTAATGTCTAGTTCTTATGAAACCAGACACACCATCTAGACGCCATCTAGACATGTCACTGACTAGTGAAACAGGTCCCAGGTCTCCTTCGATCGTGCTGGATGAGAGTAGTGCCCTCATTATAGCCAAATATAGTTTTCGCAATACAAGACATAGGCGCTACCGCAACTATTGAGCAAGTGACTGACCTGACGCTTCTAGCTGGGTGCCCCGGGTTTAATTAATATTCATATATTTTGAATAATTTAACAGAGAAAGACCTTCATTGTTTGTTTTGATCACATGGTATCAAGCGAGGGTGTTCATTGGCTGGAAAACCAGACAAAGAGCGTCGGGAAAAGCCTCTTAACCAATGACTGCCACTGTACCTACCTGGCTTGGATCTGTGTGTAGGCAGTGGCGCCTCTGGGTATCTGAAAGCCCTACCTGATTTCTCCTGGTGGATGGAGGAAGGGATTAAATCTGAAATTAAGTTTTGTGGCTATGTATTCGCCCTCTGGTGTGTGTGTTTTTTTTTCAAACGAACAAAGGACCCCACCGGGACCTGCAGGTGATGTATTGAGGTCCCCAGGGACCGACAGAATGATCATCGAGTGAGAAAAGAATTTTACAACAAATATAGTTTTCGACCTGGTACATGATTTATTCACCCCACCTCGTGACTGTTCTATGTTTGCTGGTGCCGTATTCATCGACTTCCAGAACACTTTTAACAGCATGCAATATGCGAGACTACTCATAAGGCCTAAAACATTAAACCAACCTAGGCATAAATTACCCTGTGAAAACTCATACCTAAAGGACAGAAAACGATGTATAAGATTCAGTGCACTGCACGAAAACCACTATTTTACACGCCCGGCTTATATAGGTATCATTTTGCATATACAAGGTTAACCTTTTTCTGTCGTGTATAGGCCTTATCAATCGGCGTATATACATGTCCTGCCATTTGGGGACACCACTGTAGTATATCTCGTATACACCATGGCAAGAAGGACTTCCTTTTTTTACACCAATGATAGATATATGCGCCTTTCGTGTACATATGTAAATCATGGTTTTTAATGCTCTAAAAGCATGTCAGCTAGTTCTAATCCACCAGACGATTATTATACATCCAAACTCGTGGCATACTGGTTAAGATTACGATTCTCACAGTTCTGTTTAAAAACTATGCTACTCTACCTACTTACTTAACTGCAGCCATCACTATCTGGTGCTCAAATGGGGAGGTGGTAGACCGCATTACTTGATCTTCTGGTTTTTGTACATTTGAAGCAGACGTGTTTATCTCGTAACAATAGAGCAGGCAATCCAACAGCTATGTTGATGATAGGTGGTATCAATCGGATATCCTATACAATTGGGTAAGTAATGACTTAAGCCTATAAAACACCGAAATATGTTCCCGATTCATCCCGACCATCGGCTTGGTGAGAGTCGGTAATAAAATTTTGGTGTCTTATGCCTATAAGACACCGACATGATGACTGTCCCCGATCACACTTTCCTCTTTTATAACATCGTAAATTACCCGGGATAAGATCAAAGAGAGCCGCCGGAAGCCGAGCCGGGTTGAGCCACGGGCCGCTGGTGTGGAATCATAGAAATTAATTCAAAGTTTAATAACTTCGGATCCAATTAAGAATCGGGAAACGGTTTTCAGGTTTATAATCGCCTCTGTTTCCCCTACAAATCGCTATAAGGAACCTCTAAATCGGACTAGGGGATAGGTAGCATCGCTATTCAAATGGCCAACTCAGAATTGGTAACAATCAGTGAAAGTGCGTACACCGAAATCTTAAGGTCGGGGAGAGTCGCTCATATCTGACATGGTAGTAATGTCCAACGCTTCGGGAAAAGCAATACAATCGGGTCGGCGAAGTGCGTACATCGACCCGATCGATGCAGATTGTCACAGACCTGACGGATCCGTCGGGGAAAGGTAGAATCGGGCACAGCCGTCAGGTCGGTGTCTTATAGGCTTAAGACGGACCCGGAGTATGGATATGAAACTTTATTGAATATCCATGATGAAGAAATTATAGGAATAAACATCCTTAGGCAATTGCCGAGGCAATTGCTCTGGCAAATTGATCAAAGCCCTAGTTACCGAGAGAGGGAGGCAAAAGGGAAAAAGTTATTGTTTGTAGGGTGCCTAGGGAGAGCGAGGTGGATGCGGTCAGTGGTCACGTGGTACCCCCGGCACGCCCCTAGGAGTGGTCACGTGAAGCGTCCCTAGCGACCTGGGACCTGTTTCACTAGTCCAGACTTAGTGACATACTGGCGACATAGACAAGGGCAGGAACAGTGGTAGTAATAGCGCAACCACTATTTTCCTGTTGCAGAAGCCATGTCACTGTTGCTTACCTTGTTGGTGTCACTGTTCAGCCAGAGACAGTTAAAGTGTCATAGTGGTGTACCCAGTATGTCACACTGTATGCTGCGCCACTCTGCTTCTAGATCGATCGAGCACTGCAGTGTGATATGGAGAGTGGCACTGCCAAGACAGCCATATAATGGTTAGCTCAATGTTTCAAATTAAAACGCAAATATCAACAGATTGCAGATGCCGATCTTCTTCATATTTGGGACAATTATAGGTTATATATACCCCTAAGTTGTGTTAGATTTTCATGGATTATTTCCTAGAGAAAGCGATGAAATTCCGCGTTCCAGTATAGCACATTGACCTATTAGACACCGCAATGTGAGAGGGTCTACCCTCTCGCAAATAGTGACACAATAGAGGCGGTAACAGTGACATCACAGTTGGTTATGAAACGAGACATGCCACTGTTCACCCATGTCTTCTCTGTGACGTCGCGAACTGTGTTGTCACAGGACTATTGAAACGCAACCTGCCCTTGTTGTGTCGCAGAGACCAACAAGGGTTGTCACAAGACTAGTGAAACAGGCCCCAGGTCCGGGTCCGCCCCGCATTACCCCCAACCCGCCGGTTAGGGACAATGGAGTGAAGGAATACGACCTTTACAGTAATAAACAGTACAGACGCTCACATATCAGAGTTTACAATTAAAAATCATATAGGATATCAGTGCATAGAGTATTGCCTTTCAATTAACCACTGATTACAGAGTCTCCATAGGAATAGCATTGTGTGTGAGTAATTTGCAGGTAGAAGATTACTGAGGCCCATATTCTCCTAATTCTAAAATCAGGAGATTATTAGAAATAGTTCCTAAAACGTCATCGGACCCCTATATTGAACGAAACACAAACTAATACACGCAATGAGACACACAACACCACAATCAATGTGAACTACAGAACAGCTCAACTTAAGTGAATCCATCTGTATTGATCAGTGTTTCATGCACTCCATAATCAGACAGATTACCGTTTCCAACGAGTTCTTACCTTGTTTTTTTCCCTGTATTTTTGGCATAAAATTAATCCTCAGGTGACCGTCTAAAATCAACATGGCAAAGTGATACCCAATGTCTGCCACCTTACAGGCAACACATGAACTATATTTCTATGAAGAAATAGGAGGCGCATTGATCAAGGTCCGAATCTTTGGAATTGGAAGAGCACTTAAATTTATAAGTGGGGAAAGGTGGTTGATAAAAACAATATAAACCGGTTTAAGAAAAAAGTGAACGTAATCTCCACGGACCAGACTCCACGTAATCACCTTGCTATTGCTCGGACACAACTGTGCATCTGGTTCTCAGATATCACAGCCGCTTGCATCTCAAAACAGCTAATATTGTGTATGTAAAAAATATCACTTTACCTATCATGAGTAGATTGGGTACAAAGGGTAGTTTGTTTTCTTAAGTTTTAAAATTCTTTTAGTGTTTCCGCATCCCTAACAAGTGCCATTACCTTGACGGGTTAGTTATCAAGTATCAATACCGTGTAGACTGTGGGCAAATTAACGTGAGATGATGAACACAGGAAGTCTGGACGCATAATGATTTATTGGGGAGACTGAACTTTACCTGACCCGAGCGCTACGACTACTCGAGAGCGGAGCGGTATTCCTGGCATTTGGTGCATTTTATGGCATTATCATCCAAGGGCACCGGCGCACCCACTGTGATCCCGTATTCACATTCTTCTCACGTTTCTTACACAATGAGGCAGTCCTTAACATTTTCAGTCTGACCCCCTAGCGGGAGGCCCATATATCAAGTCCAAGGGGACGGTGCTCTCATGGCAATAGTATCAGAATTCATCTAACAGGTGCATTTGATATGCATTGTCTTAGTTACATATAGAACACTCATACTGAATAATAATACCTTTACATATTTTCAATTATTTTGAAAAAATTGAGAAAGTCTATGAGTTTTGTAACATAGAATACTGTTTTTAGTAATGGCCCCAAAAAATGCATGGAGGCATTCCTCGTCCCCTGCATGGGAGTGCCTCAAGGCATTGCTCGGACTGAGAGGGTTAATGGACCTGGAAGGGTCGATCAGAGCTAGGTCAAATAAGCAGAGGGAGAAATTAAAATGATTATTTAGATCAGTGGTAGCATGTTGAATAGGAAAGCTGGAATGACTGACAAGACGCTTCTGAGAATTGTCTTACACCTGCCTACTCTATATTTCCCTCCTTGTGAAAAATAAAGTATCCAGCAATGTGACACATCATATGTCAGACATATCTTAAATACCATTTGTTGTATTTTTTTCGGTAGGCCTGAGATGGACTGGGTCCTCTCTGGCCCTTGGAAAAAGAGTGGTCGTGTCAGTGGTATGTGATTTGTGATATTTCTGCCGCGTCTACTGCACATATCTTATATACCATCTTAGATGATAACACGTATAAGGGAGCATGAAACACCAAAGTTACCGCCACCAAAGTACCATCCCCATACACTACTCGCAGATGAGATGCGATGCTGCGACAAATTTACTATCCATTAATTATCCATGGTATACAAAGTCCCCATTGAAAATGTATGGGGACTCAGTAAACCACGACCCATTATATAAAACCTGTCAGATACCATAACTGTGGTATACGGATTCGTAACTGTGGTATACGGCCTCAAAACCATGGTATACGGGGAAATAGCCCTTTTGTGCTGTAGACCTAAGAAATAGTCCCTATTGTTGTACCTTTTGATATGGCAATAACTGGGTTTAATTCATAGGAGATGCTGCGACAAATTTACTATCCATATACTACTACCCCGCTGATAGTGTTCTGGTATTTTTGCTGTAACACGATATTCTACGACTCGTCAAGTACATCAGAAACAGATGATGGATACGCTGCAAACAAAGCACTCATAGGTTACCAATGAATTCGATAATAAATTTCGTGTGTGTGGGCAATAGTGAACCCCCTTCTCATGGTTGTCGATCGAAGTTTATACTTTCATTAATGTACAGTGGAACCTAGCAACTATATCTAAAGAAATAGTATGGGCGCTCGGCAAATTAAGCTCGACGAATTAAAGCCTTATGTTGACGTCATCATATTATAAAAAGAAGTCTGTGTCCTCAGTCGAACTGAGAGATGCAATAAACTACTTTTAAAAAAACCCCAAAAAAACTGACTGTTATATGTCCATTTCTTCTAAAGAATCAGAAATTTAAGCTCAGTATCTTTTACCATTGACACGTGTACCTGTCATATGACTAGAGCGTTCTCAGAAAACCCGCCGCAAGTCTTAGGTAATAATTTCATGTCGGTTTATTATGTGCCACCTTTCACTAGACACCACAAGGGCAGCCTGTCTGACCATCGACCCGCTAGTTTCCCAATCACGTTCTCCTCTAGCCGGTTGGAATTGTTATGTGTAACCAAGGAAGGCCTATATTTCTACCGAGCGGTTGGTAGTGGTGTAACAGCAATACAGCAAGGATTTACGGGTGGGAAGTTGTTGTATGAAATATGGGCTCGTGGTAATGATATTGCTTCAGGTCAATAGCTGTCGGGGACATTATTCCACCCAGTAACGACAACAGGGCAGTCCGTAGGTAGAGGCAGCAGTCAGGAAGACTATACGTCCTACGACTAGTCTACAAGCACCAATGGAAGTGGAAAAATAGGATTAATCAGAATACTATGATGAAAAAAATGGCTGTATATATATTTTTTTTTTATTAAATTATTAAAGTACAATGCATTTGGTCTCGTACATATTTCCCTTCAGGTCCTGTAGTCTCTTCTAGTTTGTTAAATCCGATCTCAAAGTCGTATAACCGAAACGACTCCCAAATAGAGCAAATCATAGAGAGACATAACTAGTGTTGAGCTGAATAAAAGCATTCCATGTTGATTTGTATCAGAAAGAACGATTTCTCATGAAAGGAACAAGGTAGATACAATTCAGACACACCCACTATGTCTCCTTATTATCATATACCTGGAAGTACTTAAAAACTCTATTTACACGATGTCACATGATAAATTACTCTTTTACTCCGGGTCCAGTGCGTGGAACGGACATTTACATTACATAATGTTATTCGAAATATGTTTAAGAAATGATACATGAATGGTGACTATAAGTGGGCTGAGTAGCATATAATAAGAAGAACCTTGCCTACTTAATATCTGATGGTCAGGGTGTTGGTGCCATTTAGTAATTATATAGAACGTCCTGACCATGCTTGTCCAAGCATGGTTGGACGTTATATATTTACTATATACCCGAAATTAAGAGGAATCATTAATTTCATTTGGCTTAAGAACTAATACACAAGTGTTCTGTATTTTCCCGTACGGAACAGTGTTCCGTACAGTATTTTTACGTTATATGGCGAAATGGTGCGTATTTACAGTATATACGGCATGGGTATATAGTAAAGGATCGTACCAGTTACTGATATCTAATAACAGCCTTTAGGCAGTCTGGAAAGGACCTGAAAGTGTCAATCATATGTTAAAGCAAAGAACCTAACAAACATGAATTTCAGCCTTAGGCCTGGGCCCTGTTTTTCAGTCAAGACATAATCGCCCAACGATACCCTAAGATGTCTCCACGATTGGAAGACAATTTGCAAGACACAAAATGGCGGGTGTGCTATAGACACGGTCTCAGTGCGGCGCGCTCGATCGCCGCAAAAAGTGTCTCAAGTCTAGAACTGTCTCAGGCTCTATCAAAGCTCACTGTGTGTATATAGAGGATTTCCTGTGCTTCCCATTCGAATCTAGGAATGAAATTTTAACACAAGTAAGGGAGACATATAACTTATAATCGTACCAAATATGAAGAAGATGGGCCACACCGTTTCGAAGATATCGGCGTTTGAAGTTCGTCATAGCAAACGTCTGCTCTGGCCATTGCACCCTCTCACCTCCAGTGAACTCGAGGTCACTACATAAATTAGAGTCACGTGAGCGTAGGGGTACACTGGCCACCAGAGCAGAGATTGCTATGACGAACTTCAAACGCCGATATCTTCGGAACGGTGCGGCCGATTTTCTTCATATTTGGTACGATTATAGGTTATATGTATACCTTACTCGTGTTAAAATTTCATTGCTTAATTCCTACGGGAAGTGAAGTTGCGCATTCTGTACGACATGTCCATAGATGTCTTAGGTCTAAGACAATTTGGAAGACATTTGGAACCACGTGACCCTAAAGATGTCTTATCTATAGTACACCTGACTGCAGCCTAAGTGCTCTTGACGGACAATCGTTGGCCGATCCCCAAAGATGTCTTATCTATAGTACACTGACAGCTGTAAGATATCTTACAAAGAGGATATCGTGACTGAAAAACAGGGCCCTGGCGTCCACCTACTACGATAGAATCGTAGACCTCCCGATATGGCACCGATACAAAATGTCAAAATCGGTGCCATATCGGGAAGGTGCAAAATCGTAGACATATGTCTAGACAAGCCAATCCACCATGCGTTGTATGGATTTTTATCGGTGTCTAATCGCAGAAACGTGGTCAAATGCCACGATATCAGGTAACCTTCCGACGCGATTTAGATTTTTCATCGGGAGGTGCATCGTAGACCATATCGGTGCCATATCGTAGTAGGTGGACGCCGGGCCTTAGACTTGTTATTGGAGATGGGTTTTATCTTGACACCTACACGCTGATTAAAATAGTAGCTTTATTGCAAATATATAATTCCCATGAGCGTACAAATATTGCGGAGAGGCGTTTCGGATGTCACTTGTATTGAGTAAATTAAGTGGGTCCAGGTGCAATTATATGTCATGTCCAATTTGTGTCCAATCATAACTAATTGCACTATCAAGTGAAAAATACCGGCAATACGTAACATTGACGATTCCTTTGTCAATTTCTTTCTGTTGCACATTATTATTTAAAGTGGCTTTGGTACATCCTCCTCTTGGCGTAACAGCATACGAAGGTCCCTCAAAAATGATTTTTCAACTTTCATACCAATAGAATAAATAATAAAAGGTCAAGTATATAATTTTCAGTCCGTGGGAGACAAGCCTTTCACTGTAAGGTAAACACTACCACAATGTGCCGATCTCGGCCGCGGCCCTCTCGGGCTTTGTTCCTGATGCCTCAATCCTATTGGTCGAGCGCTGACGTAAACACGCGCTCCCATTGGTTGCTAATGACGCTTTTCGCCGCGTGCCTCACGACAAGGATATAATTTTCGTTCTTAATATATCTATCAACATCCTTGGTTAGCCTAATAGTGTGGTTTTTGTACCGGTATTCATTTCTCCAGAGCTTCCTACATCGTGTTGATTCTTGCTAAATCATTTTAGCATAAAGATCATCAGCCTGATCTTTACCAATGTAGGACCCCTTCTAAATTCCACCATATTGAGAGTGGAGAGGACATACTAGGGACCAATGAGATATCTCGAATGCTGGATGAAATGGTGACTCAACTTCCATTCAGCCATCAGGAAATCCTATGAAAGGTTTTCCCCCATGGTAGACTTGACACCTGCCCTCAGTCAGGCGAGGAATCCTTGTCCTTTATTATCCATCGTATACAAAGACCCCATTGAAAATGTATGGGGACTCAGTAAACAACGACCTAGTGTATAAAACATGTCAGATACCAGATTCATACCTGTGGTATACGGCTTCAAAACCATGGTATACGGGAAAAATAGTCCCTTTTGCTATAGAGCAAAGAAATAGTCCCTATTGTTATATCCTTTAATATATCAATTACTGGATTTGATTTGTTCGAAAAGATGGATGATAATGCAGGCGGCTCTGTAAACCACTCGCGGTTGACCTCGTAATACACTCGCTAGCGCTCGTGTATTACTACGCGTCAACCTCTCGTGGTTTACGGCCACCTGTCCACAAAATCATCGATTATTGTCTATGAGCCCAACGACATCCATTACCAGATGTTGGAAATACTTTTGAAGTTGTGTAACAATGTCTGGGAAACTGTAAACTACCCAAAAACCCTAGCCCGTTTCAATTATGACACCTATTGCCAGACCAGGGAGATATTTATTAGCTATGACCAATTCTATGGCTAAGACCATGGAAAGAAGAGTATACGACGGACTGGAAGGTTATCATTCTTTAAAAGTCTAGTTTCCACAAGGGACGCAGCATAACAGCTCACCTAGTGCATTTGGAAAGCTGAATCCAAGATGGGTTTGCCAATAATTTATACAGGAGAGGGCAAATTTGGCTAGACACTAGAAGAAAGGTGCGGGTGTTGAGTTGTATCCAATGGTGGGCAAGCCGAAGCAAGAACTTGATCACTGATAGAGTACGAAATCCCAGAAGTGGGGGTGAGGTAAAGTTCAAAATAAAACGACCAAAGATGGAACTTTTCCGCAGGTCGCCTCTTTACTATATACCCATGCCGTATATACTGTAAATACACACCGTTTCGGCATATGATGTAAAAATACTGTACGGACCGCTGGTCCGTACACTAAATTACAGACCACCTTGCCATACACGTTTATTAACATATCGGTTGTTAAAAATTAAATTAATGGTTCTTTTTAAATTTTGGGGATATAGTAAATATATAACGTCGAACCATGCTTGTACAAGTCACAGAACTAGATGATAATTTACGGTTTGTACGGAACTCGGCATAAATGCCTCGGTCCGTACAAACCTTAAAATACCATCTCGTTCTGTGACTTGTACAGCATGGTCAGGACGTTCTATATAATTACTCAGGAAAACTATTATTTGATGTCAACCCAGAAGAGCTTCAACACAAAGAAGACCGAGAGGTCCTCAAAAAGGGGGTTAAGGCCATCCCATCTGCGATGGACCCGTGAAGGTGTATACATTTGTGAGATAGAATGATGAGTGTTTCAGGTTGGGAGGAATTCTTCTAGAGCTGTATTTTTGATTGTTGGGTAAAATGAGTACTATTGATATACTGTCAAGCCATCTCGCTTTCTTTGTAGTCATTGTATAGTGTCTGTATAGTCTTTGTATGTGTTGTATGGAGTGTCTTCTGTAGTGGGAATAGTTACTAAATAGTCAGTCTTACTCATGTTTGATGAGATATGCTGGGGATGGATTAGTGCTCCTGGAATTTTCCTTCCACATTGATGAAATATGTATAGTTGGACTGCTTACGCTTAGACGATAGCTTATATTGTTGTATGGACTTTGTGGTGTTATCTTGATCCTACCCCTAATATTAAAAGGCCATAGGCTTAACATTGACTTTCCGTATGCGCCCGTATGTCGCATACGGATAAAAAATCGCTCCTAGGAGCGTACAAAAAATGGACCAATCAGAGATCAGCAGCTGAAAGTAGTTCCAAGCGCCTTCAGAGCAGCAAGGAGAGCTATATGGAGGACTTCAGAAAGTTGTTATCATGTTTTTTGTTATTATCCTCACATAAAAATATCGTTCACAGGGGGTAGGATGAATTCAAAACCTTATTCATTTTAATCTGGGCTCCCGTATGCGACTCCTGGAGTTTTGGCTCCGGATATCACTACACCAAACTCCAGTCGTTGCATACGAGCCCAGATTAAAACTCATCCAGTTTTACGATAGTACCTGTTCACCCACTTGACATGATCGGCTGAAAATCATATATCACGTATATGACTGGCTCCGTCAATTAACAACATTTTACAAAACATGAATAAAGAACAATTTTCTCAGTTCTGATTTGCTTCACAATTCACTCCCAGGACGGCACCGATAGTCCCGCAGGAAGTCAAGTTCCCCTGACGAGTGTTTGACACTATGCTGTCATTGGAGCCACATATTGAATACTTAAGAGAAAAATGACAATAGGCCATGAACCTTTTGAAGGTATTGAGTATCACCCATAGGGATCCGACGCTAAGATCCTGCGAAAACTGAACAAATGATAAATCCAGTTACAACTGGATTATGGAGCCATAGTATACGACTCAGTGGTAAAGTCTAACCTTGACTGGTTGAAATCGATTAGGAACCAGACCTATGATTTTTCATGGTGTATTCAGAATTACGCCTGTTGCAAGCGTACTTGTAGAGAAAAAGCTCGCTCAGTTCCAGTTACAGTTAGATACATCAGTTTTACAGTATGCTACTAAGGTAAGATCACACCTATCTTCAAATTTGGCTAATAAAAATGGAAGGCATACTGGTTGTGCCCTTCACACATCCTATGGATATAAAATTAAATCCTATATCAACGCCCATTTTTGTCAATACCAATAACTGATAATCACAAGGAATCACGGCCATGTATTGCAATATTTTTGTGATAAAGTTAAGTAGAAATTGTTCACAATTTGTCAAACTAAACCTGTCTAGATTGCCTTGTTCCTTCATTGGTCGTATCAACCAATGCATTGTAAGGATTACTTGACGGTCAATCACAACGAAGGGGAAGGCCGTCTCATTGTATTAGATCCTACCCTTTATCATTCTGTATAATCCCCTTTCTGATTGGGTGATTCAGCCATGATTTGTATCACAAATTACCTTGCTGCAGCCGTCTCACAGTAAAGTGGGGCGATGCTCGCACTAGTTTCATTAGCCCATCGGCGTACCAGTGATCCCATTACCACCGTCAGTTGCCCCCAAACGCGAGGTGGTGACACAGTGGCACTGTACAATTGTCATGCCTTTGATTAGAATTACAGACACTTCGTTGTTTCAACAAATTTCTGCGTACTGTGTTTTCTGTCGTTTGATAAAAGGAGGTCCTGCTGGATTTTACTCCGAAGTCATTTCGACAGTGATTTATGATTCAGGGGCCGCTCAAGTTACATCCAATCATCACAATATATAGATGTATTTTAGGTAACATGAAGGGTCAACGTCAGTCCTTTACGGTGTACAAGTGGTCTTATGAATGAATGCAGTCTGTATTGTAAGATAAAAAAACTTACCAGCTCAACCCATCTCTGTTTCATTGACAAGTATTTTGAGTTCAAGTAATTTGCAACGCATGGGAAAAGCTACCTTTCTCATTTGACATTGTATTTGAGTACCATATGATGCAAAGGCTTTAACAACAGTCGTTGGTACTCAACAACATGTTGTCGTTACCCAAATCTCATGATTCATATGAAAGACTGAATAGATAGATCTAAACCTGTAAAGGAATTTGAGAAGAAGTTGTTTCTATCTGAACAAGAGGACCTAGAATAGGTCAATTATTCTAATTAGATGATATCATGAAATAAAATAATAGCCGAGGAGTCATTGTGAGAGGATGGAGTGGAGTGAAAAGGGAGTTATTATAGGTTAGAGATGAAGTTGATAAAATAGCAGTGCACAGAACAAGAGTCAGAGTCAGAGGTATAAATGTGGTGGGCATCGGAGCGCAAGCCCCAGTATCTTTGGATACCAGCCTGGAATGCCTGAGTAGCCATAGCTTTCTTCAGGCTGCTGAGTGTGTATGTGCGAGGGTTCTCGCCTGCAGCCTCTGCCAGCAGGCCCCACTCCCAGAAGAGCAGGCAGGTAGTCATTGTGGCGCAGTCCTCGAGCATGAGAAAAGGGTCTCAGTGTGGTATGGCTCGTTCCAGAGTAGTAGTGAGAGTGCCCGACGAAGTAGGGAATACGGAGAAGAGAGTAGAGAGTTTGTGTAGGGTGGATGGCTGGTTTCTTCCTCGTTGGCGTTCCAGGGTTGAAGTAAACATTGACGGGGTGGAGAATGGGGTGGTCACGTGATCGGAGTCACGTGACCGGAACCACATGGGTATGGGTCCCTGGTTATCGACCTCTGGTTCCGCATTACCGCCAACTCTTCCAGTTAGCCCTAATGGCCTCCACAGGGTAGAACCTCAAATCCGGAGCAGGGAAGAGCATCATTGTCTTGGTCTCTCTAACCTGCTTGAGGTTCTTCTTGGCATTCATGGTAACGGTCAGGTGGGTGGGTGTGGTCTTGACTTCCCCACATGACAGGTGCAGGTCTTAGACCTGAGGGCAGCGCCGCCTTGCTCTGTTGGAGAGCAGCGTAGTGTATACACAATATTGACTGGTTTCAGATACAACCGCTTTCATCTAAAACCAGTTAATATTGTATTTATTATCCACCTTTTCTGGACAAGTGGCGTAGCGATATTAGTTAGGTAGGCACTATTTTTTCATACGCACTATTTTTCTGTATGCGCCGGCTTGTGCTACCCGGAGCATACAACTTATCCATATGCTCCATGCAGGTATGAACATACATGCTGCCCATGTGTTTTCTATGGACACTTTGTAATTGGTGGATAATAAAGAACGAGGAACGCCACCCGAGCTCTCTGGAGGAGAGCAATTGGGACTGGGGGCTTGCTATTGGATATGTACTCCTTGTTTTGCCTCATTGTGCAAAGGCCCTGAGACTCAGGACCAAGATATCTTTGGTAGGCGCCACATCGCAGCCATACAGTCACCAGTATGAGCAGATGTGAGACGGTTATGGCATGACCCTCTCCTGTCAGACAAACACCCTCGTCTGGAGTGAAAGTAGCACCTGGGACCTGTTTCACTAGTCTTGTGACATGTCTGTGACACCATACAGACATTGGGTTTGTCTAGTTTCGTGACAACACAAGTAGCTGCCTTTAGGAAATACAGACCCCAAACATATGAATTAGACAAATCTAAACACATCACGGACCTGTTTCACTAGTTTTGTGACACAATTGTTAGACAGATATGAAAAGCGGCACCAACAGTGCAAGCAAGAACGGAAAAAACTAAGTCTAATGTCTAGTTCTTATGAAACCGGACACACCATCTAGACGCCACCTAGACATGTCACCGACTAGTGAAACAGGTCCCAAATCTGTATGACAACAGGAGAACAGGAACTAATGAAGCGTGCTTGCACGGCATGACATGTGGAATTGCATGACTGTCAACCAGCGAAGCAGCAGTATCAAAGTGTTTGATGGAGACCTGGGTGCGGCTGAGGGTGTGGGCGACAATGTTCTGCACTCCGGTGATGTGTGTGAACACGAGGTCCACCTCAAGGTGTGCCTGCACCATCCAGGCTTACCGAGCACACTAGGCTAGGACAGAGTTCCGAGTCCGACCGGAGGTTCGGGTCTGGACAGAGCTGAGGTTATCACAGAAAGCCTCTAACGATTATCGTAAAACTGGATGAGGTTTAATCTTGGCCACCGTATGCCACGACTGGAGTTTGGCAAAGTGACTTCATGAGGCGAAGCCGAGTGAAGTTCGGAGCCAAAACACCAGGAGTGGAATGCGGTGGCCAAGATTAAAACGAATCAGGTTTTGATTTCATCCTACCCTATCTCCTCGATTTTGGAATATTACGTGATAACAATGCTGTATGCCACTAGTGGCATATAAAACTCTGTATGCCAGTCAGCGTGGCTTACGGAAACCCAATGTTAAGCCTATGGGATTTTATATTAGGGGTAGGATAAATCCCCTGCTCCCGGTCTCCGAGGAACGTGTGAAGTGTGGATATGGTGTTCAGGGCCTCAAGTTCAAAGATACAGACTACCGAGTCCTCGATTGGGCAGGCCTAGCTGGTGTATGCCAGGCGACCATCGGTCCCGGCCACCCCGCGGGACGGCGTCCAATGTCAGGCACTTGGTTGGAGGCCCTCAAGGAGTGAGTCTATGGCCATTCCGGTCCTCAGCGAACTCGAGGAACCATCACAGGTCCTGACGCATATAATTTTTTATTACATACCAAATACGGAGTCTCCATAGGAAATGTATAGAGCACCTGGAATCGGCTACCGAGAGATTCTGACATGTCAGAATCTCCTGCAGGAGATTCCGGGAAAAAAAGTCCCATCCATACTTAGGTCAAATCATCATGTATTTCATAATAAGGTTTTTGAATGTTCATTCAATATTAATTATTTATAATCGGTCATAATAATCTCGTTTACCATCAGAAATCACAGTCATAACATGCTTTGAATGCTAAAATCATGGTGAAATGGCGAACTACATTTTTGGTGTAAGTCTACACCCAATTACTGCCATGCTTGACAGTACTGTGGTGTCTGGGACTAAATGTCTTACAGAAACATCTTTATTGCAATTGATTTGTAGTAATCATGTAGGTGGGTAATAAATACAATAACAACTGGTTTTGTATACAAGTGACCGTAATCTCCTCGTAGTTGACGATGTAATCGCTAATCGCTCGGATATTACTATGCGTCAACTACTCGGAGATTACGTACGATCACTCGTACACAAAACCAGTCATTATTGTGTATAGATACCAGACATTTATAGAGAACCAGGACATAGACCATAGGGCCTCGGGTAACTTGCTGGGGCCAGTGACCAGGGCAGAGCTTAGGCTCGTGGTAGGCACAAGGGGCCTGCGGGGAGCAGCGGAGCCGAAGGAGCCCGAGAGTGTGCCGGGTGGTGAGGCATAGAGGGGACCCTCCATCCCCATGTTTGGAGGGCGGACCAGTGAGGGGGTGGGGATGGGGGGAAGCCAGCCTGTGGTGACATGTGAGGTTCTCCCTTCCCCGTCCTGGTGAGCGGGGCGCCCGAGACGAGATAGCGAGACCAGTGTGAGGCAACACATGGGGTGAACGCCTCTGGGCTTCCATTTTTAGAGGGTCCTTTTTTTAAATTGCTTTCCCCGGGGCATTTGCCGAGGCAATTGAGACTGGAATTCTTAGAGTTGAGTCGCAGGGCCCCAGGGGGAGAAACAGAGTGGAGAGCCTTATGGGCCAGGAGTTAGTGATACCTGGTTTGCAGGTGAGTTCATAGACACAAAGGGGAACTTAAACACAGATAGACAGGCATACGGTTCAAATGTAGAGGTGAGCCAAGTTCCGGGTGTCTCGGCTGAAGGACAGCAATTTGGAGTGTAGGTAGGGGAGACGGGTAGAGACATGAGAGGCCCTGTGGTGTGTCTAGTTACTGACCTTTGCCCGGTCCCGGGTTGGGTGTTGTGGTGTAACAAGCGATGTCACCAGGCAGATGACTGTTGGCTGGGACCAGACAAAGGAAACGCATAGGGAGTTGGTATAAAGAAGAAGGGGTGGCAGTGAAACTCACAGTTTTTGGTCTGCAGGGGGCGAAATGTTGCATTGAGGGCAAGTTGCCTCAAGGCTATAGCCGATCAGAGCGAGTTTTTCAGGTAGAGAGTGCACCCCCAAGGTGGGCGCCTGACACCACATGGTGGTGAATGATGCAGTCAAGCAGGAGCAGACATCCGTTTTACCGAGTATTTCCTGGTAAGCCAATTCACTCCAGACTCCCTTTGCATGGCCCGAGTTGTTTTCACGACATATATGTAGTTGTTTCTTGCCATTTTTAATGTTTTTAGGCAGAATATATATTCGGGTAAACCCACGTCAGGTCGGAGTCACAGGGTTTTCTTTTCTTGTTGATACCCCAGGATGAAGTAGCCGAAGACAGAGTGTGGAGTGGGATGGTCACGTGGTCGGCCTCACGTGACCGGATCCATGTGAGGTGGCGGCTGTAGGGACCGTCTCCTGTTCAAACATTACCATCAACTCTTCTGGTTTGCCCTAATTTTTTATTATTTTTTTTTATTTTATTGAGTCGGTTCGCCTACTTACATTGTAGCGGTCTTCCACCTTCCCATGTTACAAAGAAATAGGAGAAGAAAAATTCACAAAATTATATTGACGTATACCCCAAGTATTATATATGTAATTACGACATATAACAATATCGCATGATAGAGTTAGTTTTGCAACACATGGCGGCACATATTATGAATCAATAAGTATCAATGAATATATAATACAATATTCATATATAGTAGAGTAATAGTAGTGGTATTGTCTATACAGTTCCATAGGCAGGTGGCATAATGATCACAATATAGATTAACTACAATAAATTGGATGTGTCCAAAAGTCACCTGTTACCCTTGAAACTAGGCACATCTAATACAATATTCCCTGCCTGAAAATTTTGACCATCGGAAGTGTTTTATAGACAGTTGCGTCTCTATTAGTGGTCATTGAAAAAAGTAACCGACTGGGAGATAGTTTTGGGGATCGTCGTTGCAATGCGTTTCATAGAAAACATCAATATAGCAACTCATAGCAAAACCTTTGCTAACAAGGCATATTATCATTACTTCTGGTAATTTGCTACTGCACAACCTGAAGTTGTTATAGATAGTCATTTTGTTCTTTTAATAACTGGTCGTCAGTTAAATAGATAATTTGCATCTATAAGTACATATTTCGCCATCCAGAGGAATGTATTTTTCAAATATCTAGATGCTGTTCAAGATATCGAGTGGTGATCTATCACTATACTGAGTAGTAATGTATTAGCGCATGCCTGTTTTTGCTTGGATTGGGCCAGACCTCGACAAATACTTGAACATTAGGTGGGAGCCATTTTGGATTTCGTGGTCATCTTGATGGATTGAGCACATACACGTCATAATTGGGTAAATGACCTTCAGAATCAAGCATTTCAAAACCTCCAAGTTACATATTCAAGAGATGAATTATAGGCAAAATAAGCCATTTTCCCGCAATTTTTTGTTTGTTTTGTTTTTGTTTTTAAGTTTTAAAATAAAAGGTGACTTCCTTATGCGCAAATGTTGGGCTGAGGAAGTTCTTTCGGTAATTTCCCTTGATCATCCCAACATTATCCAACAATGAAAGCTTTTCTTGTAATTTGCTCTCCGTCAGAATTTAGTTTGACTGAACTTGAATATGAATAGCAGCCTCTAGTGCTAAACATCTGTCAAAAGTGTCATACACATGTATATGTTTTTAATTTCATCCAACCGTTGCATTGCCACAATTCCACAGAAGCCAGCTGGGATGTGATTATTTCAAATCAGCTAGAAATTTCACACACGAGCCAATATCAGCTTGAAGGGGGGCATCCACCAACTACGACAAGGCTAGGACAATGACTTTCCGACAAGGTCCACGACAAGCCTATGATTGGAAAACGTGTCGTAGCCTTGTCGTGGTTAGTGGACCCTAGTTCCTGACAAGAGTCTATGACAAGGCCATGACAGGCTGCGACTGGAAGCTTGTAGGGGGACTGTCGGGGGCCTTCCGACAAGGCTACAACAATATCGAACATGTTCGATTTTTGCTACGACTGGACCTTTGTCTCGGAGTGTTGTGGTTTCCTCGATATCACTGTCGTAGTGTATCGGAACCATGGGCGCCTTTTTTACGGCAACCAACAACGTCTATGAAACGCCCCGACACCACTGTGCCGACACTCCTCTTCTCACGACAAGGCTGCGACAAGGCGCCGATAGGAACTTTCTTGTCTGCTCTTGTCGTAGCCTTGTCATGGTTGGTGGATGCCCGCCTTTAGCATCAAACTATCGCCAAAGACTTAACAAGACATCCCTTTTTTTAAAACTTCACACATACCTCGTCTGCTACGTCGATGTGACTCAGGTCTAAAACCAAGTTAAAACTGCCCTCTAACTGCTGTCCCATCATACGTTTCTGCCTTATCTCATCGGTTCCTGGAAACACCCGAGGTATATTCAACAAAACAAATTAGATGTTCAACACATGTGAATATAATAGAATATATCAAAGTGGATTCCACATGGTGGGATTTATATACCTCACAGGGTTCAAAATCTCATGAGATTCTGTTGATTTTAAATGTCACCAACAATTTCAGGGGGAAAATATCTCAGGGAAATAGAATGCTACAATTTGGACAAAGAGATTGTGTTCGATTACAGAATCTCAGCAGGATTTTTCTCAGAAAAAACCCTGTGAGGTACATGAATCCCATCGTGTGAATTCCGCTTAATTATAAAGAGCAGGACAAGACAGTAATCCATAATGAATAGCGTCACGAGGCGTTTACACCAGGCGGCTGGTTATCGTTTAAGAAATAGTTTTCAGGTGGTCCTCGGTTACCCAATATTTGCCGAAATGGTCGTGGCGCTATATACTTCCATGGAACGAAAGGCCACTGTTTCAGGGGCTGGCCCCTTGACCAACAAGTGTCCTCAAGTGTTCACACTAGACGAGTTATCATACTGCTTTGAAATAGTTGCCGGCATCAAATCATCTGCATAATTGCCAGGTGGTGTAATTTTGCTTAATATGACGTAATATGACGTAGTCGTCACTTCTGATAGATACATCGTGACATTCAGTACAAAGGTCGTCACTTCTTTCAGAAGATGATTTTTAGCGCTTTACTGTTGAAGGTAGTCAGTTGGTGTGAAATTCAAGAATCCTTACCTGGAATCCTCTCGTGTAAACGCTGGGTGAGGCGCATCACTATGAAGCCTTATCCAACACTTCAAGAAACATTTACCTATGTTTCTGAGCTAGGTATTTGCACGTGAGATTTTCCGTTGTGTTAATTTTGTCGTAGTTCATTTATAAACAGTTAAATAGTGTTATGTCATGGGACAATCTTTGCCGATGGATGAACCACTTAGCATATAGTAATATGGAACCTGTCAATTAATGTTCGTGTCATTTCAGATCATCCAAACGTAATTTCCTTGTGACTAACACCAAGAATGTTTTTATAAGGATACTTTATAGACAGGTCCTCATATATTTCCCAAATAATTTAACATCGTGACATTCAGTACGAAAGTATGCTTGTGAGTCTTCCTTGACATAATTGTATCTATCTTTTTTCTCTTTGCTAAACACTAATTGCAGATTGTTCTGTTAATAACTTTATATTTAAAGGCCTGTAACGTTGTTTCACTAGAATCTTTACGAGGTGACAAGGTTACATAATCTAGAAAGAATTCCACCCCCAGCCTGGACGTGAAGGCAGATGTTCAGCTACTCTGATATTCAGTATTTCATATGATTTTTTGCTGTTAACATTTAAAATATCGATGGGATCTTCTGCAGGAATAATAAATAAAATATCCTCCCCATTGGAAGCTATTTCAGTTACTTATATTAGTCTCTCCTACAGTAAAACTGAGCACATTGTGAAAGGTTCCAGAAAAGGGAGACGAGCATATACCTGGAGTTAAGTTGTTCATGAGGCATCAATACCTCATTAATAGAAAGGTCATTCATGAATGGTTGATTAAGTTGATGGAGACCTAATTTTCCCATGTGATAACCTGTGGAAGAATGAACCTCATCTTACAGAGATGATCGTTAGACCAGGAACCCACCAACACCGAGACACGCCGACGCGCACCGATACAAAATGACCATATCGTAGCGTATCGGTGCGCGTCGGTTAGCGTGGGTGTGCGTCGTAACGTGTTTGGGAGGGTGCATGAAAAGGTTGCCATGGTCCCGATACACCCCGATATAGCTCATGACGCAACCAGCGTAATTAATAATATTTCCTTCATAATTCTAGAAATAATGCATATTTATGACTGATATTTTACCTGTAATTACAAAACAATAGTTAAAATGATTGATTTGAAACCCTTACCCTCTATTATATTTCACCAATTCTGCGGAGGAGCATGACCACTATATATTTTAGGTATTCTGATAATTTTATAATTTTCTGTAGATTATTTCATTTGATTTCCCGTTGAAAGCATCGCCGATACACACCAACGCGCTACGACAATCGATACATGATCGATAGTCGTAGACCCTCTACGATATGGGTTTTTTATTGTAGCGCATCGGTGCGCATCGGTGTGCGTCGGTGCGCGCTGGTAGCGTTATAGCAGAAACCTGACCAACTGCCCCGATACGCGCTACGATATGGATTTTGTATTGGGAGGTCAATATCGGCGCGCGTCGGTTCGCATCGGGAGCACGGTGGACACTTACTACGTTGCTAGAACGTATTTGTGTTTACTGGGACGCAGATGTGACAAATGTTTATTTCAGGGATGATTCTCAAGGCGGACTATGCAGACAAAAGATAACTTTCTCTAGAGCGTTCTTCTCTAAAATATCCAAAGATCGATTCGCAGTTTATACGATGAGACTCTTGACAATGTCCAATATGGATTACATTTAATGACGGAAGTATGAGCTTTGGCCCACAGAGGAGGTCCTTGGGGATTTATTTAGATAATGGGCATTGCAGAAATGTCCCAGGAGTGGTGTGGCGGCCAATTTAAAATTGGCTATTACAGAGCACTATACCGCTTTCCAGAATGGCCATTACCAAATAAAATTACTATATACCTATTGGCGAATGTCTAATTTTTACTGACCAGGAGGACAAATTCCGTTCTTCTGCGCTTGACTAAATGATATTCAAACGTCCCTTCGTACCACGTGGCCACTGCCATACTATCATTTTACTATTTAGTAAATTATAGAATGGCATTCTTTATGATTTCTAGGCATGCAGTAATAAGAAGACACAGTTCATCGATATTTCGTTGAGGTAAGTATATCAAAACATCTTTGAACAGATCACATTCAGTCACACTAACTATGTCCCTATACATCACTCACCTCAAATGTACTCAATATGTACATAAACACAGAGATTCATTCATAACCTATATAGAGCAGCCATCTTGGTTTCAGCCGAAATTGACGTAAATCAAAGACTCTGTTTGCCTAAATGTTATATCACAACCACACAAATGACACAAGACTTATATAATGTGATCTGCTGTGTTTTGGGAGATTAGATCTTATTATCAAATAATGTTGGCTCCTCCTATTGATAAGAAATAAGCAGTTTATTAGAAGTAGTTTAAAATGGTTATCAATCATCTTTGCAGCGACATATCTGATTTTATTTTACACAGGGACATAATGACTAAGTCAAGGTGTAGGATTTTGGCGGCACCAAATTTGAAATAATCAATTTTTAAAATGTTATTCTAAAATAACATTCAAAAAATCTGGCGTTTCCTTCATTCATTAAATGCACAACCGTATGCTAAATCTTCCCTATGTATACGATCATGGGTGATTTATAGATGAATTAAACAAAATGTGTTTGTTGCTGCATGGAAGAACGAATACCTTGGTGCATTGTTGTCGTTTTAAATGCTTATTTCAAATTGGAAAATGATTATATTAGACATTTCGTAGGCAAATCAGTAATCGAATGCAATTTAGATTCAGTTTTTGTGTATGCCATGGCAACAACTAAAGATACATGCATGACAACTTTTCCTGTCAGCATGAAATCCCCAAGCACATCTTTGAAGCATTTATCCATAACATACTGACTGTTACCATTTCATATGATGGTATATAACAATGGGTATGATTATAAGGTATATCATACTTTGGTTTCGACGAAATGATTCTTAGCGAAAGTGGTTCCCAGCCTGTTTTAAAGTTTGAATCTCCTGGCAACAATTCAGTCGTCTCTAATGAGCCGAGCAAACTGCGTCACAACACCGGCGGCGAACAAGGAGAAGTAATGGCCCTAAGAAGACCCTGCCATTCACCTGAGTCGCGAAATGATTACCGGGGAAAGAAATATCGCAGATGTTCTCGCCATTTCATGAAAACCTTCACTCTGCAGCCAGACTTGACCCAATGACAAAACTGAGAGTGAGGGAAATTTTTGAAAGCAATTATTTTCACTGAGTGTTCAACTTTGTGTTTTGTCAGCAATTACCATCAAATATTGGAGGTTTGTTGTTGATAAAAGAAAAATCACAATACTCAGGAGAGAAGGATTTGGAGTGACTAAATGGTGGTCAAATTTATGGGATATCATTTTGGGAGCCATGGATACAGAAATCCATTGAAGTATTGGAGGCAAATACACAACAATGTTGAAATAGTCAACCGCGTTTTGTAAGAAAGGGCAAAGTATATTGCGGAGATTTAGTAGGATTTTATAATTTACTGTTATTCAGAATAATATGGTCGGTGAATGATATCGTCATATTTCAATTGGGATATGAATACCCTCTATAGAATTGAACTATATTTCTAAAATCTAGTCTTCCCATGACTCTGCATAGAATGTGGGTTATTCGTTGCTGCACTCTAGCATTGCGATAGCCTGGACATTTATACGGCCTATCTTTCTTTTTAAACAAATAAAGACACACTATCAGCACATCGAAAATGTTTACACCTACATATCCAAATCCATCCAGATTTGTTTACTACCCCAACCTTATTTAATTCAATGTTCGTTATTCATCCATTTACTTACTTCACAAGAGTCGTAAATGAGGCATTCATCGGAAAGTTGATTCAATGAGACCGAAACAACAGATTTAAACAAGTCTTCGAAGTCACTGCATTAAGAGTTCCATTTGGTTACTCCGATTAATTGATATTACATTAAAGTTGCAGGAGTTCACGTAAGGTGTTACAAGCTACTGCATCAGCGCTAGATGCCAGGCAGGGGAGGAAAGGAGGGAGTTCTCTCAGCGGTAGTTGGATTAGTGCTGCATTGATTACCTCTATATGCCGGTGAGGGAGAGAGAGAAGGTTTCCTAACGACTGCTAGTCTGATTGGTATTGCCATTCTCCAAATGCACACGTTGTCGTTCCACAATAGTATGACGGAAATATCTTAACAATTATATTCTTTGTTGGCGGACAGTTTATTTGGCCTTTCATGATACATTTAGATATCCTCCACGTGATGATTGTGTATCATGAGGTTTCTATATTGAATAAAAATCTTGATACATTATACAAGCATATGGAGATATAGTTAGTTTGTTCTATTTTATCATTTTATTATGGTCTCAATACAAAAATGCACGTTCTCGGCAGGCGTTCTTCCGCCCGGGCCCTCGTCGTTAAACATGATACCAAGTTCAGTACCTTGGCTTAGAGTAGAGTACCGCTCCACGGTAGCTGTTTTGGTTGATCAGTCAAGATCTTAGATATTATGCAACCATTATGCATGAGAAAAATCTGATGAGAAGAAATGGAAGTGAGGTGATCTTACATAATACTTGTTGATTACTCAGCTGGGCTGGTACAATCCTGACAATATTCAAGAGATGATTTGGCACCATACACAGATGGAAGGTCTCACTAACAAGATATGGTTAACACTTGGAAAGAGAGGCTGGGTAATAGTTGTAACGCAAACTACCTAATATTCTAAGAGTATACAATAGCTGTAACAAATGGCATGTAGACACAACGTCAAGAGGGCGTGTTGTTGTAACACAAGCGGCACATAGTCGTCAGACAGATGTAACACAAGCTGGCTGCTACGTGGAACAATTAGGGTAGGACCTTTGGGTAACATATGGATTCGGATACTCGTTGTATGGAACCAGAGGCTCTACACCCCAAGCTATGCAGACATCAATGAAATGGTCCCCTTGGTGTTTTACACCTGTGAGTAGATATGCTAAGGGGTAACTGCAAAGCTGTCTGTAAGCTCGTTCTAGGTCACATTTCCATACGAAACTGCCTTCCCCTGCCGCCTGTATCTCTTTAATCATGTCTAGCATTGTCGGTAATTTGTATTGAAAACTCTCCTCTTCATAAACATTTTTCTTCATTTCATCATTAACTGACTGCCCATGGGGAAACGAGAAATCAATAATGATTCTCCTCTCTCCTTTTTGTTTTTGAGCGCGGGAAATCGCGCTTATATACGTCATCTAGATAGAGGTTAGAATGCTCACACAGGGTTTCAGCTTACTGCAAAGAATCTAACGCTTCACTATCAATGTCCCAACTATAAAAGTCTAGTAAAAGGATCAGGTGCCCAGTATCCCTGTATCCCGTATCCCTGCATCACTACTGACTTGGTTCCTTAAAATAGAACTTTCATGGCTGAGTGACCATGGGAATGTGTGTGCATTGTGGTGTAGCAAATCAACAGAAATCAGATATCAACGGACTAAGATAATTGTGCCAAATATATGAATGTTCCAGATGATACCCTATTTCAAGATGTCAAAAGAACTCTTAGAAGTAGAAGGAAAACAGATGACAAATATGTTAGTAAGAGGATTACCAAGGGCACTAGTACTCCAAATGAAGTACCTTCAAGCAAAACAAACTTGAGTGCATCAAGCGCTAAGGGGCTATCAAAGAGCAAACTGAGTGGCATAGCTGACCTATTAGCAAGAGAAGTAGGGCATTTGACCAAGACCCTAAATGACAAATTCAGTCACAACCAAGACAAGTTGAATGTGATCTATGGTATGCTAGACCAGGCACAAGTCAAAATCAAAAACGTTAGCCAGAAAATGACAAACATCTCAAAAGAAATATACCAAAGTATTGATCTTCTCTTACTTTTATTCTATGATATTTTGGTATACCGCGCTCTTCCATTATGAATGGAAATAATGTATGCTCCTAGTTTTTAGGATGTGCCATCAATGGGTGTACCTGTAACCACAGTTCAAACAGTTGTTCTAGAAAAAGGGCCTGTGATGCATGTCATTCACACTCCTTCTCCATATATATGAATCTAATCATATCATCTTCATACTCTCTAGCTGACTTATGATTTACCTTAGTGCTAAGTGGAATGTAGTTAGCTGTATACGCTATTGGCCAACCATATCTATTTTACATAACCCACAATCTCTTTAGTATCATAGTCTTTGATGACCTGAAGAAGCTGATGAAATATCCGTGAAACGTCGTGTCAGCACTTGATACCAATATTCACCATAATATATGTACCACTTGGTTCAATAAAAACTACTATAAAAAAACATCACATGGCCGGGGGGTATTACAACCCTGGCACCTCTGTAATTTTGTACGCATACGTTGTGTTTTTAACCTATTTATATCTTTCCATTACCTCATTTGCTGCCTGTTCTGCCAATCTTGTTGGTTGTGGCCATTTTACAATAATAAATGAGGCATATTATTCTGCCGTTATACCTTGTTTGGTTTCATTACCGTCTTCATTAGTACCTGTTCGGGATTGTATGTTCATCTCTTTGTGTGCCTTAGTTTCCTTACCATACTTTGTGTCTTAGTTGGTTTTCTCATGTACCTGTCTGGCAGCGTTACTGCTGACCTCATGCGTCTGTCTGTCTTTGTATGTGTGAGTGAATGGCGGGGACATACACCAGGGACCTCTTTCAGTAGTTTCTTGACATGTTTAGATGGCGTCTATGACACCATACGGACTAATCAACACAAGTTGCGGCACCTAGGACAAGAAAGACCCCAAACACAGTGTGTCCGATCTCAAAAGTATTAGACGATATCACTCACTTCCCGTATGTATCAAGCAATGAAACTTGGGGACGAGTAAGGGATACATATAACCTATACCCGTTCCAAATATGAGTAAGATTGGCAACTCCAATCCGCTGATATTTTAGATCAACTGTGACATGCGCTTTGAAACCCGATAACAAATTTTCGCACTGTTGCTTGCACTCTTGGTGCTGCTGTTGATGTCTGTTTAGGCCTAATGTCACGAGACTACTGAAACAGGTCCCAGTGCTATTCATACCTATGAGCCTCGCATACAGATACTTATTATTGCCTCACCGAATTATCTAGAAATTAATCTAATTTTCTTACAATGTCAAAGAAACAGTTCTTTGCTATTTTGTCTCTTATGAGCTGCATTGGTTTTGTGCATGATATGTATTGCTATGAATGAAGAGGGGCACAATACTGTCAGTAACCAAATACTAGTTCACCTCCAAATCGATTCTAATACCTACACTGATCACCAAGTTTATTTTTACACACTGTAATCTACCTAAGAAACAACATAAGCATACCAACCGCATAACTCCCGGCAATGTTTCACTCCGAATAGTTTACAAAGGTACGTTTGTTTCTACCGACAAATGGAGCAAACCCAGTGACCTACGATACCAAAATCACAGCAACCACCGTGAAAATAAACAACAACCCCAATAAAGAAATGCATACAACTAGAGAAGAGAAACTAGAAGCACTCCCAATAACCAACAAGCATAAGATGATAGAACGGAGGCACACACAACCGTCAACGACCTCAACCTGAAGATACATGCTCCAAACATACTTCATAATACCTGACAACAACAAAAGATGCTCTTACGACAACAACAATACACCAAATATGGCGCTAAAGAAGCCGCCATTTGACACTTCTCACCAGACTATCGAGGAGCCGTTCAGTATCTATAAGGAGCTCGAACCCACCCGCGACTTCCAGCACACCGAAACCCAAAAGAACTAGGAGCAAATAGGATGTTCATCATAGATGAATGAGCGTGCAATTATAAATGAATAACCGTTAAAAGATTTTGGTTAGATTCAGTCTATGGAGAGTTTTCTGTAACCCACTTGCACCAAGTCAACTTACTATTTCTGCAACTGCCTGTCTAGGATCCAAACAGATCAAGTACCAGTGGGTCTTGAAGTATTCATGTCTTGAGTGATTGGTCATGGTCAGCTGGGCACACCTCTAAGACCCTGAGACACTGGACCCCTGCTCTGTTCTCACTATCACAGTGAACAGCATGCAGATAATAAAGGGATAGTTTTTAGAGCGTGCTTGCACACGCTAAATACATCATCTAGAGTTAAGAGGGGTCCATATAGACTTTCAGGGTACTGCATACAGATTTTCCCTTCACTATCTGTGTGCTATTTACTGTGATATTGAGAACAGAGCAGGGAGCCAGAGTCAGTCTCTTAGAGGCATGCCCAGCTGACCATGACCAATTACTCAAGACCAAAATACCTCAAGACCCACTGGTACTTGATCTGTTTGGATCCTAGACAGGCAGTTGCAGAAATAGCAAGTTGACTGGGTGCAGGTTTGTTACAGAAAACTATCCATAGGCTAAATCTAACTCATACCTTTTAATTGTTATTTATTTATAATAGCACGCTCATTTATCTAGGATGAACATACTATTTGCTCCTAGTCTGGAAGCACACTGAAAGTTCATTATGACCACTCTAGCCTCTAGATGATGTATTTAGCGCGTGCAAGCACGTTCTAAAAAACCTATTACCCAGAAATCGACCTAGAGCTAATATCTAGAGACCTAAATCTCACCGACAGTGACAACGAAGTGGATCTCCTGCCGAAGTACGATGACTTCGACTCCAAAAGTACCACTAACGAAACAACCCATCGACCCAAACAAACAAAACGTAATACCAACGAGATAAACCCAACCAAAATATCGATATACACCGACGCAATCTCATACACAAACAGTTAACCAGAAAACGACCAATCCCTACACACGCCCAACCAAATGCACGCACAGTCCAACAACAGGACCCTCAACTTCCTACTGTACCATACATCCCGGCTTAGACAGAAGACCTACCTCTATCGAAACAACCACGAAAGAGCTTGCCTGTCGCACGGGTAATGTTTGACTTCTTATTCATGGTAAACAAGATTGATTGCTGCGTCATTGCCTGTATGAAGCAGGGTCTGCTGTGTATGGGATCCCTGAACCCACCACGCCAACCATTGCTGAAGAAATAGAATGTACCATATAGAACCATTAACTTGATAACATTCATACAAGTATGACTCAAATTTTGTTTACCCGCGATTTAAAAATACCTATAAACTAGTCGAATGTATCTCCAAGTTTTACAATATACCAGTTAACAAGTTATAAACAAAAAAAAAGAAACCGCATAACTTATCTGAGATCACCTGACCAACCTTAGATGAGCCTCAAATACAAACGGCTCGTGGTGTACTCACATGGCATATTAACTTTGATAAAGAGCACCAGGGACCTGTTTCACTAGTTTCCTGACATGTCTAGATGGCGTCTAGATAGTGTGTCCGGTTTCATAAGAACTAGACATTAGACTTCATTTTATCCGTTCTTGCTTGCACTGTTGGTGCCGCTTCTCATGTTTGTCTAACACTTTTGTCACAAAACTAGTGAAACAGGTCCATGATATGTAGATTTGTCTAATTTTTATGTTTGAGTCTATCCTTTCCTAAGGGCAGCTACTTGTGTTGTCACGAAACTAGACAACCCCAATGTCTGTATGGTGTCATAGACATGTCATCAAACTAGTGAAACAGGTCCCAGGCTGTTGCCCATAACGTCAGTTCATAAATGAACCACGTTACATCGACTTGACTATCTCTTGGTTGTTCTGTCTACCTACTACTCATAAATATTGATTTTGAAATTTGGAACTGGGTATTACGCTATAAATGTGTAGTTCATTGCCATTGGTGCCATTGGCCTAATATTTAAACAAGACTTGACAACTTATTTCATAAGTGTTCATCGACCCTTTCTTGAAAGATTTTCCACGATTGCTCATTCCCAAGCGAGGTGAAGGTGTATTTTTAGTTATTTTACCCGCCAAAGCTAGATGGCTGACTCTACTCACATTCCGTTCATTGAGCTCCAGATAAGAAGAATCATAAAGAAATTATTTAAGGATCTTGATGCTATCAAACGATGGAATGTTCCATAGACTAGCACCATAAAACGAGGTGAATCTGCCTTATGCGTTTCTTTATGGGTGAGGCGGGAGGGAGTATAACTAGCCTAAAAGCATGTGAACATCATCATGTCTGAGGTATAGAATACATTACTGAGTTATTCGCGCTAAAAGACCCAATGTCTAGTCTGCTAAAAAGCTGTAAAATAGTGGCCTAATGATTCCGCTACATTAAAGCAAAGCCGCAGTTGAGCAGTGTAAAATGCCCATTCTATCATTCCTAAAGTGCCGCTGAAAGGGCGACGGGGATATAAAATGGGATTCACACGATGGGATTCATGTACCTAACAGGGCTCAAAATCTCATGCGATTTTATTTCTTTTTAAGGGGAAATGTATTTAGCAATTACAGGGGAGGAAACATGTCTCAGGGAAATGAAATCCTTTAATTTAGACGAGGAAATTGTGTTTGAGTACAGAATCTCAGCAGGATTTGTCTCAGAAAAACACCCTGTCAGGTACATGAATCCCATCGTATGAATCCCACTCTACACAGCAGGAAACCGCCATCTTGATTGGCGGACTCTCTATATAAAATCCCTTAAACCGAAGTTGATTAAGCTATAAACAAACGGGTAGTAGGACACAGGGGTGTGGCAGTGATCCCTTCCTACTGACTCTATCCGCGCCGTGATTTAATGCTGGGACTATGAGAAGCTCACTCTGGTTCCCCCTCTCCCTGATCCTATTACGCAGCCTGCCACAGCCGGAAACCAGAGGTATTGGCTTAGCGACCTGCTGGGTTCGTCTAATGGGAGGAGGTCAGAAAGTAGTTATATCCTACAGGACTAGTATCAACTGATGGTGCATTGAATTGCAGATCTTTGATATTGAGGTATATACATTGTGTGCTAAACTGGGAACCAGTTTGACTTAGGGAAACAATGATACGAGAGACGGATATTTTTTTTTAAATTCATTGTAGACAAAGTACATTCACTGTATGGCGCTCTTCCAGGTACCGTCAAAAAGAATTAACAATTGCAGTTACACGACTTTGTTGTGTTGGTTTATTTAAACATAGTCTACTGCCATGCAGCGTTTTACAGGTCCTATGACGCTGTTTCAGTTGTTATTGTTTTTTCGTCTTGAAATGTTCTTATTTGTCTAATTTGTTTCTCTCAGGGTTGGATGTAAACTGCCACCATCTACACAAGCGTCCCAAACAATTTAACAGTACAAACAATACAAGTACATATAAATACAAAGACTATACAGGACAAGAACGGGCCACTATGAATTATTGGATTTGATACCTTATTTCGCTACATACATTTCTGAAATGTTTTTTTTCCCTTGATTGAAAGATCTTTTCCTTGATCCACAGATACTAATGGGAAATATTCTAAACAAAGCTGGTGGAAATGATTAGGAAATGGCGTGTGTAGTTTCAGACATTGCCACCACGAGAATGAGCGTGTTAGGTGACGTCATATCATGTCAGAGTCGAACAGTAACCCTGTGTTACTGTGGATCGCCGCATATTTATAGGCAATTAGCCATATGACGTTGTTTAACAATAATAGGCATGGTGTCACTACCGGGAAACAGATCTGTTGTTATGATGAGGCATGTGAAGGTCCTACTGGCGGGTACAGGGGGCCGTTGAATAACTTAGGACCATACATTAAGACCCTTTTCTGTACTTCGTACAAGGGTTATCGTTTAACCCTTTAAGGACGGGTACCTGTGGGAATAGTATCTGGTTAAGGGTGGGTACTTGTGCTAATTTATACCGCCAGGGGGTGGGAAGTATCAGGCCTATTGTGATAGTTCTATACTTTAAGACATGATAAAACATGCAATCATTAACCTTATTATCCATTTCGCCCGAAATCGTTACCTGGGTGTTGCATCTATATTCTGTGAAAATTGCATGATTAAATATCCAATCTATCCTATTTTATTCCACAAAAACGAAATTTGGCAAATTTAAGAAAATGATGCCTTTTGGCATCACCCGCCCCAGCACAGATGATGCCATATGGCTATGGATAGTAGGAACCATCCATAAGGTCGTCCATAAGTGTTGAATAAAATTGACCCACAACGTCCCTAGGTCCCTATGGCTTACAGAAAAAGGTCTACATGTAGGATCCTAGATTATTAAACGGGCCCCAGGTTCTATGCCTCATTGCCTCAGCGATATAACTTCTCCAAGCCCGCAGTCTCTGGTGTCGCCGTCCAAGTGTCGCTGAAGGCCCGTTTCCATTGGCCGACTAAGATTGTTTAGACTTTTTGAGTTACCCAGAAAGTCTGTCGGTGGTGCCACTCACTGTGCGTCTATATAGAAGGGTAGTAGATTTCACTCAGCGACCAACCCTTCACACAGTGGTGAGTGATGCTACATTGCATAATCTAAGCAGAAAAAGTCATGTGTCATTTCATGAGCTGGGTCGTTTCCATTGACCGATTTTGAGTCAGCAGTGCCAAAAGTCTGTCGGTGGTTCCTGACTGTAGATCGGTGATGGGAGATCGGCCAATGGAAACAGGCCTTGAAGGCCGGTTTCCATTGGCCGACGAAGATCGCTTAGACTTTTTGAGTTACACAGAAAGTCTGTCGGTGGTGCCACTGAGAGTGAGGGTAATAGATTTCACTCAGTGACCTAGCCTTCACTTAGTGGTAGGTGGTGCTACATTGCATAATCTAAGCATAAAAAGTCGTGGGGTATTTCACGACCTTGGTTGTTTCCATTGACCGATATTAGATCCACACTGCCAGAAAGTCTGTCGGTGGTTCCTGACTGTAGATCCGTGACGGGAAATCGGTCAATGGAAATGGGCCTTGAGGAATGCGGCCGTCTCCTCGCCCTCGACCTCCGCCACAGCTCCTGCTCTCCAACCCACTCATGGTCACCTCCATGTGACGCTCAACATTCAACGGCACATTGCACAACCCAAGTGGCATGATTTTGTCCTGGTACGACCCCTCAGGCCATTTCATACAAGTCTTGTTTCTGGATCTACTTGTTTTGAGCGTCGCCAACACCTGTATGATCCTTATTGATATTTACTATCCTATATTTATGAGAAGTAGACTGTTAATAGTGGACTGTCAATCACTGCCAAAAAAAAATTCTGAGACATTTCTTTCTTTTCATTTTCGCGAATAACTTGATTCTTATAATCAGACTACGAGCAAATCTTTGGAAGGTAAACTTTTATCTTTTTTATCTGTAATAGAAAGGCATATATGCATGCATTCAGAGGGCATATATGGAGTCAATACTCTATGAATATAAATTCAGTCCTTCGGTGTGGGTGGGCTGGTGAGCACCCTTAGACATCTGGGACCTGTTTCACTAGTCTTGTGACATGTCTGTGACACCATACAGACATTGGGTTTGTCTAGTTTCGTGCGACCACAAGTAGCTGCCCTTAGGAAAAGACAGACCCCAAACATAAGAATTAGACAAATCTAGACACATCATGAGCCTGTTTCACTAGTTTTGTGACAAAAGTGTTAGACAGATATGAAAAGCGGCACCAACAGTGCAAGCAAGAACGGACAAAACAAAGTCTAATGTCTAGTTCTTATGAAACCGGACACACCATCTAGACAGCATCTAGACTTGTCACGCAACTAGTGAAACAGGTCCCAGATCGGTGACACCTTCTGTGAGCTATAGATCTGTCTCTAAGGACGTCGGGAAACCGCCAGAGGGCATCAATGTCCTCCTGTAAATTACCAACAATTCCACAATTATCCTCAATCGGGTCAGGTTTTCTCAAAATGAACAATCCCGTGTGATTCCAAACCTAACGACCTGAAAAACCCAATACATTTATGCTGTTATGAAGAGATAAAAAGCTAGAGGGTCTATCGAGGGCGTTAAACAGCGCCAGAAACCAGACACCATTACCGATTTGACCAGTCCCTGTATTGAGGAGAGGAGGGTTGGGGTAGGCGGAGGGAAACAGGGACTGGGGCCAGTCTAGTCAGCAAGGTGTAGTGAATGCAATGTCCTAATGACGGGGACACACCAGGCGAGTGAAGGCAGCGATCTCTGGAATCGCCAACACAAATTGGCGTGTATGTGAGATATCATTTCATAGGAATATCTCCTGCCTATAATTTAGCATCTTGTAAGAAATAATCAGGTGAAATATGAAATAATATTTCTAAATTTTTAGATGTAAGAATTCTTTTGCAAAACTGGCGTTTGGAAAGACTGGCTTTCTTAATTTCTACGCCTCGTCACCGTTTGTTGAAATATGAAATAATAGCTGACATATAGGCCATTTTGTGTTGGCAATTCGGGAAATCGCCGCGTTACTCGCTTGGTGTGTCTCCAGCATTATCGACCTTCCCAATGCAAGGTTGTAACGGCTGCTTAAGACAGGTGCAGTCAAAAGCGAAACGAGATACAGAGGTGGTTTACGAGCTTCTCGACTTGCAAACCATGGTATAAAAATAATCTCTATGTTTGGCCGTCAATAAAAGGGTTCAAGGTGCGGGGGCAGTGGGAGGTACTTCCGAAGGTGAGTTGCTGAAGAGGCTTTATTTTGCAAAAGCAGAAAATGCTAGGTGAGCCCTAGGTCAAGTAGAAGAATGAAAAGCAGAGGAAAGGAGAGATAAGGAAGGCAGAGGTATAGGCATGACAGAAGGATGATTGTTGAAGGCTAGCACCACTTCTTTCATGAATGTCTCTAGTTCCTGTTATTAACCTAGTTCTGGAGCTGTGGACTCTTTTGGAGGAGCAGTTAACTGTCTGCTCGACCTAGAGTTTTTCCAGTTGAAAAGAAGAGAGATGTAGAGGATAAAGCACGTCTCAGGTACTTCTGATTTTACTCCCTCGTTTCTGAAGGTCAGCCACAGACCCGTCCTTGAAGGGTTAAGCTTCACTGCGTTCAGATCAATTCAACCATTATATCTTATGTTTGACCCTATAAAGAATGTTTACATGAGATCAATTCAACCATCTTCGATCCTAGTAAGTATGTTTACATGCAACTATTTAAGACTGTTCACTGTTCAAACTCTTACTAATAGCAAAAGAACCTGTAAATTGTGTGACAAACAACTTCCATTGTTCACATTACCGTGTAGGGGCATTAGCTGCGAAGGGAGAGTGAGCTTTCTGTGTTCTTCAGCCTTAAGGTTTAATGAATAAGCTTCCGACATCGGTATTGTTCCTAGATGTGAACTACAAACAGTAGCATTGCTACCTATATAGAAAGATCAAGCAGAAACGTTACCCACGTTCACCAAATAACAAAGTCTTTTAATGTGCCTTACCTCTTCAAGTCAAGAATTCAGCTTAGGGAGATCTTGATGTATTAGCTGAATCTATATACTAACATATTTATAGACACGTGTAAGTGTAAATAGACTCATTGATAACCTTCAGGGCAGGAGTTAAGTCATCTGATTGGGGCTACATAACAATCCATTATATACATTTTTGTTACCTTTCATTGATAATGTAAGAGCATTCGAATTAATGTCAATTTGAAAAGTGCAAGGATGTCAGTCGCTTTTAACTGGTAATTTTCATTTTCTTGTATATAAATCCTAGACTAGTATAGTGTTTAACATTACGCATTTGTTTTAGTGCTTATATTCTTTCAAGCTTTGTGTGAGACGTGTCGCTATTAGTAGTCTTTTCCATCTCGTTCCACAGCTATACTCTATACTATTCATGTAGGCACCAGCACTCTTAGTGTCTGAATATGAATTCAGAGTACACATAGATATATATATGATTAATTCTCCCCGTGTATATATCATCTGGAGCCTCGTATATCTTATACATTTAAATATTTAGGTTTTATATTTGACCAGTATTTAAATTCCAACAAACATACTGAATACACCATCAAGAAAGTATCAAATAAACTAAGGTACTTAGCAAAATACGAAAATTTTTAGATAACAAGACAGCATTGTTACTTTATAAAACTATGGTTTTACCTTATATCGATTACGGGGATATCTTTAGATACGGAAGTTATCATACGTTTAAAGAAAAATTACAAGTTAAACAAAATATTGGTCTTCGGTTATGTCTGAGGAGAGACTCGCGTTCGAACGTGCTGAAATTGCATAGGGATGCAAAAACACCTTTTTTGAAAGATCGAGAATATATGCATCTGATGAACTTTATGTTTAAGATACAAAAATGTCGATCGTTGTTAGAAAAGGAGTACAGACCTACAAGACAGAATGATGCTTCAATATTCAAAATAACAAGACCAAGAACTCAACGTTACAAGACCAGCGTTATGTATAGAGGAGCATTAAATTGTAATGGTTAAAACCCTGAACTCAGAAATACTGATGATTATAATACCTTCAAATACCGAATGAAAAAGTTGCAACTCCAAAAACTGTATGCAACATGAGACTGGTGTGATGTTTATCCCATGGTCGGGTGGCTGTATTATTGACCAATATTCATTAAATATTGTGTAACTTATCAATCACTATCAAATAATTAGGTGGCTCAATATGTGTAATGTATTACTGTACTATTATTGTATGAATCTTGCGAACGTTTGGAATGGTTATACCCTTTTTCTAGTCCCCTTTCCGATGGCAGTTGGTGGCTTATGCAGATATTGACAATGTTTTCTCATTGACCAAATGTAACCTATCATATTAGTGTTGTATAATTTTGGACAGATTTATTAGTTTATGCACAGTGATATCATGCTGGACGTTTTGAGAAGATCCATTATTACGACCGTAAAACTGCATAATATTGTGATATGTGACATGGTACTTCGAACGAATTTAAATTATAGTGATTCAGGTATTATCTCTCTATATGATGTTTTGCAATGCGAATCATTGTGTAATCATGTATTTTGCCAGCTGTGTCTGGTAATTAATGTTAAGTATAATTCTTATGGATATTGTGCGACCAAAGATTGATATATTGATCACTAATGTGTTGTGTCAAAACTTAGTTGGACTGTCTCCAACATCAAACCAGCCTCATAAGCTGTCTGGAGGCAGTATAAATAATGCACACAAAAAAATTCTCACTAATCACTAGAATTACAGATGATATAGTTATCTCAACCTTAGCCACGTATGATTTGGTGTATTAGTTCTGGTCTATTTTCTTTAAGGTTTGAACAGCAATAATTACCTACATTATGTCTCAAACCTGAGACGATTATCAACTCTAAAGTTTAGACAACCTGCCCGTGTTTTTAGAGTGCCCTCACTTGCTCTAACACTCCTATCTTGAAGCAAACAACACCCCTACACTCAAACTCACCCCAGGACAGCGCAAAGTTGGGCCGGAAGGCTGCGTTGTCATGCAACTCGACCGCGTGGCGGCGCTGAACGGTAAAGCCACTATTTATATTCTCTTTAACCCTTTAACAGCAGGAAGATGGCTCTAGACATTCCCCTGGCTACCGCAGCAAGAGGCCTCCAGGCATTCCCCTGGCTACGGCAGGAAGATGCCTCCAGGCATCTTAGAGGCATCATTAATGATTATATACAAATTCCATAAATAAACTACTTGAATCACATGACACATCACATGCCATTGCTATTTCCAAAAAAAAATGCTTGCCGTAGCAGGGTCGTTTGGGCAGGCAATGCCTGCCGTGTAATGCTGAGCAGGGGAACTGAGTGCTGCAGGGAAAGGGTTTAGAATGTGATGTCATCGACGGGTATTACCAGTGGCAACATTTGATAACAATGACGTCAGTAAATCACCAGCGTAGTGTGGAGATATCTGTAGATGTTATCACGGTAACCATGAGGCGGTAGTGAGCAATTCCGCTACTACAATCTCCATGCATATATGGAATCTTTTTCAGATATATATGAATCTAACAATATAGGCTGAGGCATAAATCGGAGTTAAATTGGGAAATCAAGTACAGGAAACTCGAGTAACAAATAGTGAAGCAGATATGGCGGAACAAGGCCAGATGCTGAAAAGCTAGCCATTTTCTTGAAAAGAACACAGGTGCAATAGGAAAATGACTCGGTCAGCACTACTTTAAGGACCCTGCATATACGATGACTGCCATCTACTAGGAACTCCCTCCGATGACAGGACTATCTCAGTGCTCTTGAAGTAGGATTACTTCTTCCTGAACCTTGGTAAGATGAATACAATTTTTTTTTTTAATCACAATGTATCAATTTCTCGATGAAGTAAAAGTAATGGGATTCCATGTATACACTCTTTACATGCACTCTTGTGAAATGATTATGCGATGTATAGCCATGTGGGTAGGCATAGTGTCCATCCCGAAAGGAAGGTACCTTGGTTGGGTAATGATCGGCGTTGTATATATGTCAGACTGATCCTCGCCACAGTAAATGGAAATAATTGTTGGTTCATTGGCTTGGCTTATGTGAGTATTGTCATTGGTTACTTCCTTTTTTGTCGTAATAAGAATGGTGACTGTTGTTGATGCTACTGGATGAGGAGTATCTAAAACTGTCCCGAGAAGACGAGTCAGTGCAATACGTGTATTTTTCAATAACCGTAAAGGTCATCTCTGATAACTTATGATGTGTACTCTGAAAGCAAAGGCAATATGATAAACATTCAGGCGACTAGAAGCTTCACCAAGTAATGCCTTGTGAGGATCAGGAAGGTTAACATGAAGGAGGTAGAGACATAGTAATGGTAAATATCCTTACAAAATTCTCAACCAGTCACTCCGGTTAGCAGCGGTAAATATGGACACTCTATCACTGTTTCCAGTTGGTTCTGTGTGCTGGGAAAATGGCGGCCATGTCATTGATATGAGACTGCAGAGATAGATGGATTCGTCGGTCAGTAATGCTATTGGCAGGTGAGGTGTGAGAGGAGGCCTGCCTTGTCGTAATGCACGGGAAAGGGGTCGGGCACGGAGAAGACGTATAAATGTATTTACCGTTCTCTGCCCCTCTAGGCATGGCTCGGCATAGAAACTCCTCATGCATGTATCTTCAAACCCTTCCGTGGTAGCGGATTCAGACCATTACTATATACCCATGCCGTATATACTGTAAATACGCACCGTTTCGTATGACGTAACAATGACGTAGAAATACCGTACGGACCGCTGGTCCGTACACTAAAATACGGACTACCTTGCCCTACAAGCTTATTAAAAAATTGGTTGTTAAGCCAAATGAATTTTTTTTTAAATTTCGGGTATTTAGTAAATATATAACGTCCAACCATGCTTGTACAAGTCACAGAACTCGATGATAATTTACCGTTTGTACGGAATTCGGCATAAATGCCTCGGTCCGTACAAACTGTAAATTACCATCTCTTTCTGTGAATTGTACAGCATGGTCAGAACGTTCTATATAATTATTCATGGCAGAACTGTGGATTAATGCACCCTGGTTTTCATGCATTACCAGCTAGTCCGACGGAACCTCCTTTTCAAAATCCAATATTCGTCGGATACTTTACTTTCGATCTGAAGCTTCTGTTTCAGTGTTTTACAACACGGATCATGGCTCTTAGCACTAGCTACAGGTACATCATATACTCCAAGTACATCAATTATAAAGTATCACATGAAGCTATAATACTGTTAACTGATGGCAAAAACTATTACATGAAGCTATGGTACTGTTACCTGAATTGGTTATTGCTTGAAATCTGTATTGATCATCGTTATTGTACCAGCAGCATTTTATATACTTTAGACTTGGACTGGCTGAATAATGGGATATGACGTTCAAACATCACTGTATATCTAACATGGTAGAAAGTGTCCGCTCGAATGCACCACCACGTAGTCTCTAAGCAATATGAATTATTGATATCCCCAGTGGACCTTGAGAGCAGTCCTGTTGTTGTGTTTGACTCCGAGATAGTTTCCCATCGACCGACTGTGGTCAGTAACCACCACCAGATATCACAGCACTTTTCAGGAAGTTTTTGTGAATAGGAATTGACGAAACAGTGAGTTATCTAAGTACCGACAAATGTGAAGTACTGCAACACTTATTTATAAGATGAGCCATCAAGAAAAGCAAAGCGAATTTACTCTTTTGTGATTGAAGAGGGTCACGGCTCCGAAAATTGGTAGGTATAGGCAAGTGAGTGTTAACTGAACACTGATACACTGCACGAAAACCATCATTTTACATATGAATGCGCCCGGCGTATATACGTATGAATTTTGCGTATATAAGGTCGTCCCATTCCCCGTGTATATACGCCTCATCTGTAGGCGGATATAAGCGTCCAGTGAAGAGGGCTTCACTGAGAGGTGGCGGGAGGTGGCGGGAGGGGGGCGGGGGAGGGCTTCCTACTGAGGACACCTGTACTTCTACCAACACAAACGGGCGGGAGGCAGCGGGAGGAGAGGATATTTCCTCTGATATATGCCCGGTGTGAAATACAGCCAAGACGCGTCCGTATATATAAACCCTGGGAGTATATATATATGAAAACCAGTCAGTATTCAGCCAATACACGCACTTCCGCGATGGCTTATATATGAATAAAATGGTGGTTTTCGTGCAGTGATAATCACTGGGTCCAATAAAGTATGCCAACCTTTATGGGTCCCACCAATGATCGATTTTGCATACGAGAGGAACAGACGTTCTGAGTTACTGCTGATCTGTTCGCATCACATTTTGTGTCTCCACTACACGGCATGAGTTTTTCCAGAGGAGTTATCAAAACTACCCTCTCATATTCTGCCTAAAGCGTATCGAAACGTTGTGATTTTTATTATTGAAATCAGTCGTTTTCCTCTGCTCCGAGGTATTACAACATTTCTTTTGGATGGTCATGAAATGGATAACTGTAACAAGGTTCTTCTTTAACGTAGAGTGTAACAAAGTCTCTCACGTCAAACATCAAGCAGTTTCTGAAGCAGTCTCTTTCTATTCAGACTAACAACTGCAGGGAGTACCTTTCATAGAATAACATTTCGATATGTCGTGAGTGAAGTTATCAGATTGTTACTCGCAATAGATGCAGGATTGCAGAGGTTGAGACTCGATCCTTATTGGATGAGATATCATTCAACTGTACCGCCCATTTATGTCCTTGTCATTTACAGAGAATAGTGATGCACTTATAGTGTACTGTCGGTGAGAAATTACTGGTGGCTAACGTGATACATCATTGATTCAGAAATAGTCGAGATACGCAAACATGACGTTAAATGCCAACCAGAAATAACTCTTCCTGGATCATGGCTTGCACTCCTCCAAGCTTTATATGGACTGAGGCGGACAATGACATGGGACAACCTGCTCTCCCCTGAGCCACCGACATTAAATATATACCCCTGGTATAAGTCTATCTCTGTATCTAAGCCTCACATTCTCATGGAGAAATATCCGCTGATTTAGTCTGGGACGAGCTATTTTTCATACCTTGTTATAACAGAGACAGTAGCGTTTCAGACATGTCTAGACTCTTGGACTCGTGTTATAGAAGCATCAAACAGTTCATCCATGGTAGGACAAGAGTGTTTTACGCCCTCTTCATCTATATTTCCAGCAACTACGCCTAACGAGAGACGGGCATGATGGATAGTTGCAGTTTACCAAATCTGCTGCGCGCACCCTGCAAAAAAAGAATCCCTTTATTGGCCTACCAGCCGCAGTGACAAGACCAAAAGTACGTGGAAGCCATGGGCCTCATCGAATCCTAAGTTCAGCATATATCCTGCTGAATTGAAAAAGAGCAAAGGAAAATAGAGGAGGGTACTTGAAAAATAGTAACAACATGGAGATGTTGTTTGGGACTATTCCAAAGAAAGATGTGATCAGCTTAAACCAACGTCCGCCCACGTGGTGGTCGCACGGCGGAATTAGGCCACCCCTGAGTGCAAACATACCACCAAGGCGGAAAATAGCGTCGCGTCAATGACGTGACTCCCATTTGAAACCACTCTCCCAGCAGATATCCTGCGCTCTACTTCCTGCGGTCATTTGTAACTCTGCCCCAACCTCCCTGTTTGGACCTTAATCTGGCCCCTACGCCAGTTTTTGAAACATCCCAAATTCTGAGGGCTTTTGGGGGTATTTTGTTTTCTACTTGTAAATAGAGATGAACAAATGTATATGGTAAATAGAATACTCTCATTTCTGTTATCATTTATTTCAAACCAGACACAGTCTCTTGGATTACTTTCTACAGTGGAAAGCACCTCATGTGTTGCAGGTTTTTGTTTGTAAACATAACACATGTGCTCACTTGAGGGGGCAGTCTACTCAACTGTGGATTCACATTATAAAATGGTAGACAAATCTATCCCTTCACGATCTGCGTGCTATTCGTTGTCTTTTTAGAGCGTGCTTGCATGCCTATATACATCATCTATAGACCAACAGGCTAGAGTGCTCACATACACTTTCAGCGTGCTGCCAGAAAACTATCCCTTCACTGTTTGTGTGCTATTCACTGTGATAGTGTGAAAGGAGCAGGGTGCCAGTGTCTCAGGGCCTTAGAAGCATGCTCAGCTGACCATGACCAATCACTAGAGACCGAAATACCTCATTGACCCACTGGTGCTTGACCTTGATATTTTTGGATCCTAGACTCAGGTGGTTGCAGAAATAACAGGTTGACTGGGTTACATTAGCTTACAGAAAAATATCCATAGACTGAATGTAACTCAAACCGTTTAATTGTTATTCACGTATAGTTGCACGCTCATTCATCTATGATGAACATTCCATTTGCTCCTAGTTGGATAGGGAGCAAGATACCAGTGTCTGAGGGTATGAGAGGCATGCCCAACTGACCATGACCAATCACTTGAGACCGAAATACCTCATTGACCTCCTGGAGTTTGATATGGTTGGATCCTATACAGGGGACCTACCTAGCATGCACCACGGCCGTTCCTCAGTCAAATTGCTGCGTCTACCCGCAAAACCAAGTCAAGATACGCATTATTTGATGAAGTAAAATATGGCTTATTGTTGATTATTGGTGAAAATAAATGTGGGAATCGTGTTTTCCAATGTTGGATTAGTCTAACCACTGGCACAAAATATTCAAATAATGATATTTTAAGTCCTGTTGGTGGGTGAAACTTGAAAATGCTGATAGAATGAGAAGTATCCTTCCCACAATGCAACTGACTGTCCCCGGTTGAAGATTAGGCTATTTTGAGTGGGGGAAAACGTGAAGAACTCCAAAGGTCTCCAGTGGAAATTGCCTGAAATTCTCTTTTTAGAGCGTGCTTGCATGCGCTAAATACATCATCTAGAGTTTAGAGTGGTCACACTGAACTTTCGGTGTGCTTCAAGACTAGGAGTTAATGATATTTCCATTTACAATGGATGAGCGCGGTACTTCTAAAGGACAATAAACTCTCACATGATAATTCCAATTTTTCTGGGGTAGAGATCACCTTGTGCTGTATATCTTTACTCTAAACTTTTTTTTTTACAAGACTGTTTTAACACTGTTGCCAGACTTGTAAGACTGTTTTAAGACTGCTGCGAGATTGTTGTAAGACTGTTACAAGAGTGTTGTAAGAGTGTTGTAAAGCTGACACATGACTATTGTAAGGCTGATTTAAGACTGTTGTAAGACTGTTAGAAGACTGTTGTAAGATTGTTATGAGACTTTGCAAGACTGTCACAAACTGTTGTAAGATTGTTGCAAGACTGTTACAAACCGTTGTAGGACTGTTGCAAGACGGTTGTAAGATTGTTTTAAGACTGTTGCGAGACTTGTAAGACTGTTTTAAGACTGCTGCAAGATTGTTGTAAGACTGTCACAAGACTGTTGTAAGAGTGTTGGAAGACTCATGTAAGATTGTTATAAAGCTGATACAAGACTATTATAAGGCTGATACAAGACTGTTGTAAGATTGTTATAAGTTTGATACAAGACTGTTGTAAGCCTGTTCTAAGACTGTTGTAAGGCTTATATGAGAATTGGTGCAAACTGTTGTAAGATTGTTGCAAGACTCTTGTGAGACTCTTGTAAGATTGTTGTAAAGCTGATACAAGACCATTGTAAGGCTGATTCAAGACTGTTGTAAGACTGATACAAGACTGTTATAAGATTGTTGTAACTTTGATACAAGACTGTTGTCAGCCTGTTGAAAGACTTTTGTAAGGCTTATATGAGAATTGTTTCATATCAGCCTTATAACTATCTTACGACAGCCTTGTATCAGCCTTATAACAGTCTTACAACAGTTTTACAAAAATCTTGCAACAGTCATGCAACAGACTTGCATCATTCTTACAACAGTCTTATAACAGTCTTACAAGTCTTATAGCAGCCTAACAAGTCTTGTAACAGTCTTACAACAGTCCCGCAACAGTCATACAAGTCTTGTATCTGTCTTACAACAGTCTTGAATCAGCCTCTGGTCACTAAAATCACAAGGGTTAATAACTGGTCAAACAGGTTTGCTGGCTCTGTGCCATGTAGGGAATATATCTGATTACGACACCTCAAGTGTGCCCAATCATATGTGACACTTTGAATACAATGTATTTAGGGGTGTCCCATCAGTTTTGAACTATTTTTAGGAACCAAGTCAGTAGTGGGGCAGGGGTATGGTCAGACGTGATACTGGACAACTGTCCATTTCACCAGGCCTTTATAGTTGGGACATTGATAGTGAAGCGTTAGATTCTTTACAGCAAGCTGAAACCCTGTGTGAGCATTCTAACCTCTATCTAGATGACGTATATGAGCGTGATTTCCCGCGCTCAAAAACTATCCCTTTACTATCTGCATGCTGTTCACTGTGGTAGTGAGAACAGAGCAGGGAGCCAGTGTCTCAGGGTCTTAGAGGTGTACCCAGCTGATCATGACCAATCACTCGAGACCAAAAATACCTGATTGACCCACTGCTGCTTGATATGTTTGGATTCTAAACTCAGGCAGATGAAGAAATAGCACATTGACTGGGAGCAAGTGGGTTACGGGTTACAGAAAACTATTCATAGACTGAATCCAACCCAAACCTTTTAATTGTTATTCATTTATAATTGCACGCTCATTCATCCATGATGAACATCCTATTTGCTCCTAGTTGAATGGTGTAGATAACAGTGTGCACTGCTGTATTTGGTAGGCTGGATTTAGACTTACTTCAGTACCTGTGTTCTACCTACCTGCCCCTGCCTGCCTACCACCACTGCACACCGCCCTTACCCCTCCCCCTACACTCCCCTCTGCCTGGCTGACACAGGCAGTCTATACTGGATCTTGACTGGAAGCGTTCACGTATGTGAATTGCGCCGTGGCCATCGCGTTTGATAGGATGGCATGCGGTGCATGCTTGGAAGGTGCCCGGTCCCCAGCCCCCTGGATCCTATAGATAGACTCAGGCAGTTACAGAAATGGCAGGTTTACCGGGTGCAAGTGGTTACAGAAAACGATCCATAGACTGAATATAACCCAAACCTTTTAGTTGTTATTCATTTAAAATTGCGCCCTCATTCATCAGTGATGAACATTCTATTTGCTCCTAGAACTTTATTCTGATACTAGACCTTTTGTAGTGCTTGGAGAGTGTGTTTAGTCATAACATCGAAGCCAATTTACCATCATCGTTTTGTGTGTATTTTTTTTAGAATAAGTCACCATAAAGCTAAACATAATCATCTATTTGTTAATTTATGAATACTACTTATTGAATGTTTCTGCCTTTAGAGCCTACATAAAAACAAAATTACTTGGTTTGAGGCGCACACAACGTTATACCATGTGGGATTTAACCCAACTATCCCCCATGTCGTAGACAGCGGGGACTCAACGAAATAGGTATAGAGGGCCCGGGATATGCCGATATGCATGACAGTGGTGACCGTCACCTCCATGAGAAACATGACGTTTTGGACGTTCTCTGACAGGCAGTGATAAGCATTTATCATGGAAGTTAAATAAAGTTTAAATAACTACTCCTGAAAAAAAAAAAAAAGTATATCGAAACGTTGAGTTTTTACATGACTCATCCAATCATCGTCATTGCTGTGACTGTACTTCATCTGACTATAATTAATAATAGTTTTAAACTATACTTGATCGAGTCTGGTTTTGTGTAGTAAACTCCCCCCTACTAGAATTTAAATACCTCGACATGCCCCGTTATCTTATTTATCACCTAGTCTGGCAGTTTGATTGTGAAAGAAAAATCGGGATTCTGAACTCCACAAAGAGAAATATCAATGAATGCTTGATATTCAGTTTAAGGTAATCGTCCTTCCAGTCCTATTTGTTTTTTTATAAATACCAAAAATACAATCCATGTTGAAGTTTGTTTCAATATTGCATTCAGTGGTAGGATAAGCCAGCGGGCGAACATGTCATGAATCTGTTGTGTAAACCGTATTTCAGGCCTCCTGGAACGGTTCCCGGAAGACCTTCGGGCAAAACACCGTATCTAGCCATATTGGTCACGTGATTAGACGGCGTCATGTGACCGATGTGGTAATGGAATCCCCACAACTTGCTCCAGCTGCTCAAACTTAATCATGACCACAGTTGTAAGCAAAGCGAGGCTACAAGGTGTAATGGCCCAGAGGTGGTAATTGTGGGACAGATGGAATTATTTCCTGATTGTATAGCAAACGGCAAAATAACTGTGAGAGTGAGATTTTATATGAACTTTTTGGTACCTTTAATAGGTATAGCAGGGCATAGTGGATGAAGGATATTTAAACGGTATAAGGATAGTTTTCGCGATGGTTTATATTCCTTAAACATCTGTGTAATGCATTTATCTAGATATGGCTAGATTTTATATGAACTTTTTGGTACCTTTAATAGGTATAGCAGGGCATAGTGGATGAAGGATATTTAAACGGTATAAGGATAGTTTTCGCGATGGTTTATATTTCTTAAACATCTGTGTAATGCATTTATCTAGATATGGCTAGATTTTATATGAACTTTTTGGTACCTTTAATAGGTATAGCAGGGCATAGTGGATGAAGGATATTTAAACGGTATAAGGATAGTTTTCGCGATGGTTTATATTTCTTAAACATCTGTGTAATGCATTTATCTAGATATGTATTAAAAATCAATCAGGTCATATGCTTTAATACGATTATCGTTGTATTACTGATAATTTTCTAATAATTCTTATTATTGAGTAAGGTGAAAAATGTAAGAAAAGAACTGGGTACTCAACTCAATACATTTTTTGGGGATGTTAAGGTTTCCCAAAAAGGTAAGTCTTCCGTCAAATGTTTTTGTTTTGTATAAGTGAATTGATTTCTTCTATCTATACTAAAATCTTTCTAATCATGTAACTTAGATTTATCTTAAAACCACTCGGCAATTACTCATTCCAGTTCCCTTTTATGAATTGTTTTAAAGAGAATTATACAAATTGTGAACCAATTACACTACATCTGTATAGTGTGTGGCTTGTGAAATCTTGAGACACTAGGTCTGTGCTAGCATTTAACATGTTTTGATTGGGCCCATGTAACTAGGTCAAGTGGCTCACCAACATGGGGGACAAGCAAGGGCATAACATTAAAAGTAAGTGGAGCCTGCCTGGGATTAGGGTTGAGAAACCCAAATGTCAGGGCTCTTTCCAACCAGCCAGAACCAATTAACCAAGGCAGAAGTACAGCATAAATGGACCAATTCAGAGAGCCTACACTGTTTCCCTAGTTTGTGACATGTCTAGGCGGCATCTAGATGGTGTGTCCAGTTTCATAAGAACTAGGCATTAGACTTCGTTTTGTCCAATCTTGCTTGCACTGTTGGTGCCGCTTTTCATGTCTGTCTAACACTTTTGTCACGAAACTAGTGAAACAGGTCCATGATGTGTAGATTTGTCTAATTCTTATGTTTGGGGTCTAAGGGCAGCTACTTGTGTTGTCACGAAACTAGACAACCCCAATGTCTGTATGGTGTCACAGACATGTCACGAAACTAGTGAAACAGGTCCCAGGTCTGGCTGATGATAAGGAGAAGAAGCACCCCCCCCCCCCCCACCATGCTCCCATCAACAGTGGCACAGGCGAAGAACCCATGTGAGTCTGATTGTCTGTCAGAATCCAATTTGAGTTCAGACGACGAGTTAGAGTGTGGCCAACTCCCTTGGGATGGGAGGCAGGTCAAGGTTGCTGACTCCTACCATGATGGGATGTGATATCACCAGCCCTGACAACGAAACTGGCCCTGAAGTCTCGGACACTGTTAAGGAGAAGCCTGACTGCTTCTCCCGGCCAGCCAATACACGTATGCTGCAAGTGCCAAAAATGAATACAATTTCCAAGTTCTTGGGTCTTCTATAGCCTTTGATAGGTTTGGAGTAGAACTCTATTTCCAAGTATCTTCTATGATCAAGGTCAGTGTTAGAATCGTTTGGCTTTGATTGGGATTTTGTAACCTATACATTTTCGAAAAGCTTAAAACCCCTAGATTTCAATATATTTTTAAATATATATCGGCATTGCTATGTGCCCTTATGGCGACGGAGACTTAATGTAAGTTTAAACTAAACCCGGGTTAGTTTGAAACCATACACTGGCCACAATCCACCTAAAACATTTATTGGTCAAATAATTCATCTTCTCCCCTTAAGTTAAGTTTTCTTGATCACCTTGACAACCTAAGCATTTTATGCCTGATGAGCCAATTCCTGCAGAACCTTGATAATCCCATCTGACAGACTCCCTTCTTGGCTTGTTTCACTCATTTTAGGGTGACACCCCCCAGTGTACACGGTTACGTTAGTTTTGCACGGTTTTAAAACTGTCATTCAAGGTAGCATGACGCCAGGGAACAGACTGTATCTAGATTTCAATAATTGATATTTTCATTATTTTCTAAGAAGGCTGAAATTGTTTTACCTGTTTCAACTGAATAGACATTCATTTTCATCTACTAAAATCGCATAAAATCAAAATTCATAACGGAAAACCATAGGATTTAGTCAATAGCATTTCGTATGATATGATTTTGGATTCACAAATTGCATCCAAAATGTCATGGGAGAGCTAAAATCCTGAATTTCCACAATTGATGCCGATTAGTTAGTGTCATACCTTTATTGCGAAATATGATTTGACTATTTTCTGTAAGGATCTACTATTACCATTACAACTAGGATTGCAAAGATGCTGCAGAAATGGCTATCAAAGACGTTGAAATATTTAGCTCCTGCAATTACTGTCGGATTTCCAAGTGTAATTCTCCTACTTTATGGTTTCAATTGATTTAGAATTAAGTAGATCACTCAGAAATATGGTTTGACTATTTTCTGTAAGGATACATAACTAGGTTACCATGGTGACTAGGATTGCCATGTTGCAGTCATTGTCAGATTCCCAAGTGTATACGTAATATATCTACTTAAGGGGCCCCTCGTACCTACTACGATTAAGTCTACGATTAACGCTTTGGCCGCGTCGGCGACAAACTAAAAGAATCGTGGAGGTGTCGGCGACAAACCCGTCAATTAGTCAGGTTTTGTCGCCGACGAACTCGCTGCGCGCCGACGGGCTACGAAGCGCTACAACAAAACAAACGTTAATCGTAGAGGGTCTAAGAAATTCAAACATGTTTGAATTTCGTAGCCCGTCGTAGGCCGTCGGCGACAAATACGGCCGGGTAAATCTCTCTTACATGTAAGGAAGATACCGTACGGAAGATACTGTACTGCAAATTTGGAGTCATTCGATAAAGTCTAAGTGTCTGAAATTAATCACTGTATGGTTTAGCCTGGAACTGAGTTTTTGTATATCGTAATGTTAGCATTAGGGGGCCCTCCCACCTACTACGATTAACTCTACGATTAACCCTTTGGCCTCGTCAGCGACAAACTGAAAAAATCGTGGAGGTGTCGCCGACGACACTGTCAATTAGTCAGGTTTTCTCGCCGAGCTCTGTGCGCGCTACGACGCGCTACGACACGCTACAACAAAAAAACCTTTATCGTAGAGGGTCTACGAAATTCAAACATGTTTGAATTTCGTAGGCCATCGTACGCCGTCGGCGACAAATGCGGCCGGGTAAATCCCTCTCATATGCGAAATACTTCACCGAAATTTATGAAATTTGCAGATCCGATGCACTATATCATGACGATACAGCACTGCAAATTTGGAGTCATTCAATAAAGACTGAGGGTCAAATCAATCATTTTATAGTTTAGCTTGGAACTGTTGTTTTTTTTGTCTCAAAAATAATATTGTATTGCTATGTATATTCTATTAAAAAACCTATTATAACGATGCATTGTTTCTTTGAATTATAACAGATTTTATAAATGCTACCTCAAATAGATAGTTAAAAGAGTTTTCCCGCCTTTTTTTGTCGCCGACATGCCGGGTAAAAAAAGGCAACCCTCCTAATACGTTACGACGCACTACGATTAAGTTCCCGACGGTGGTGCGTGTCGCCGACGTTGTCGCCGACACGCACCACCGTCGGGAACTTAATTGTAGCCCGTCGTAGCCCGTCATAGTAGTTGGGAGGGCCCACTTAGGGTTTTAATGGGTACAGAATTGGGTGAACCACTGGGAAGTATAATTATGGATGGTAGAGTTGTATGCCCCTTGCAAAAGGTGCTGATTAGGAAGACCTTGCTTCATCCGTCTCCCTTTTTGCGCTCATTATCAGGACATCAACTCTGTCTATCTTGTCGACTTATGCCTTGCAATCTTTCAGGAGGTCAGAAGGCTACTCTCTGTCCATGGAATCCTGATTTTCTTTATTTTACATTCAGTTCATAGTCCCTCCTCTCAAAGCAAATCCTTTTATCCCTGATATCTGAGAGTACGGGATACTGTTCTTTTGTGAGTTTGGGCTGCTTGGTTTTGTGTACCATTGATCTTTCTCCATTATTGAATCAGTGATCATGTTTACCATGATCTTGGCTGATTGTCCCTGAAAAGATGCTCTGCTTCCTCCCCATATATGAGGGCCTCCGCTAGGTGTTTCATGATGCTCATCGCCGAGGCCTTTCTTTCTGCCAGGATCTGGTTGAGTATCTCGGTATCAAGGTAGACCGGGAGTGAGGCGGGAAAATAACATCTCCCCAATAAGCTCGCAGGGAGTTGAAGAGAGAAATTCCTCCTTGTATGTGAAAGTTTGCACCTCACTATACATGATGAAAAGCCTATAAATGGCCCTTGACATGGTACATATGGGGCTCTCATGTGATCATTAGATCTGCCTGATGGCTGCAATTACATCCCCATCTTTTAGAGGGATAGGAAGTATCTCAGGTTTGAGTGGAAGTAACAGCTACTCCAGTTTACTTGTCTTAGTAATGGTCTAGCAAAAGCGCAGAGACAGTTCAGCGTGGTGTTGAAAGCGGTGTTTTGCCCACTTGCAAGGGTAGAGGTTCTCTATTTTCCGGTACATTGATTATATCTTCATCATGGCAGAAACTATGCAAGCCTGTCATGAAGACATTCAGGAGCTAGCTACCGTCTCTACTGGTGAAGTTATCAGGTTAATGAAAAAAAAAATGTATAACTAGTCGATCCACTACATCAATCACAGCAGACATAACCGACGGCATTTTATCCTAACATAGACCACCCTCACATAATTACTGCCATATTTATAGATTACACCAAGGATTTCGATAGTGTAGACTACATATATTGAACTGGAAAATTTGCTTTGCCCAAAAGTTTAACACCTGGATTCTTGACTATCTCTCCAATAGGAAGCAATACACTAAACCAAACATTATCCTTTCAGATACGATGAAAATCCCACATGGTGTCCCCTAGGGATCAACCCTAGGGCTCCTCTTCCTTTCGCTATACATTAATTACATGGATCATTTTTTAACAAATAGCAAAATAAAACCTACGCTGATAATGCTGCCATCTACACATCCCACGTGAATCACAACACTGCAATAGTTAACCTTCAAAAGGATCCCGACCATTTGTCTAACTGGTGCAATAACAATGAACACGCAATAACCATCAATAAAACAAAAGTAATGAGATTTGGAACAAATCACAAGCAAACAAATATCAGACAATCGCCATCTATTTAGATAACAAAAGACTTGATGAAGTAAACAGTTTTACATATATAGCTATCATACTAGATCAAACTCTCAGCTTTAATCAACATGGAAAAAAAACCTTATTAAGAAAGTATCATACAAGACACACTAATTTCAGCAAATTCGGAAATACCTAACGACAAAACACTCGAACAATATATAAAAAGCAAGGGTGTTACCTTATTTTGAATATGGTGTTATTTTCGCGCATAACTGCAAGACAGCGCTAATAGAAAAAATACAACCAATCCCGAATAAAGCACTTAAGATCTGTTTAAAAACTCGAACCAGAACCAACACTAACTATGTTCACACCAGATGTAGAATCAGTGAATTATATGAGAGAAGAGAGGCCAACCCAGCCTACACCAGAAGAAAATCAGGTAAACACATAGATGATACAATACAAAATATCCGCCAAGGAGAAGTCCCAATTTAGCGAGTTGATCCCTTCCGACTAGAAACCTACAGATGAAGTATCAGTTATATATCCTCCGTACTTGTGTCGAATTGGATAGAACGGATGATGTTAAACACATGGTTCATTCCTTTCAGTAATGACTACTTAGCTTTTGTAATACACGAGGTTGGTATTTGCGTTTCACTTCCCAGGGATTGTGCAACGATGGAGAAAGCACATGTCGCCTTAAGGATACACAATTGTTCAACGCTAGATGGTTCACATGTATATTAAATACGGCTTTTTGAACTATTGAATTTGTAGAACGTAACCTTCCTGTATTAGGTATGAATTCAAGGCTATACACCTGGACATCCCATGTACCGGTAAATATATCATGCATCCATATGTGGCCACTGGTGCCTACAGAGAACAGGGACTTCTTCCTAACACATTCCTGGGGGAGCTGTGCTCACCCTGAAAATAGTCATGTTCCAGTTCCCTGACACCGGAATGTCAGGTAACGCCGTGGGAACCGGATTATTAGCCAAAACCAATAATCTCGCTCAACCACCAAGAGGGTTTGGAAAAACCTACTGCCTTCATGAGGCCCCAAGGATTCACTTTTAGCAGGGAGAACACACAAGTGACCTGCTGTCTGCTGCAGACCCAGCCTTGTATATGAGCTGAGTTATGCAATCCGGGCGGACCTGTAGCACTTACGTGCACAGGCTCTCCTGAACCGTTACACATCACGGACTGGCACTCTGCGTTCTTTACCAAAAAAATACAAAAATTACTACCAAAGTTTAGTGGATGAACCTGAAACTCTCAGTTTCCAATCGATAGTTCTGGCCCTTTGAATAATGGGGACCGTTCTCCATTTACTGTCAACCATCTACCAATCATCCCTTCAGCATCCTTGTAATAAGTGTTGATATTTCCTGGCAAATACCACAATGAGAAATGAAATAAAACAACAGCGGTGTCCCAATGTGCAGTCAAGGCTTAGCAATCATTGCACCCTGAAAAGTCAGATTTTGACATTTTTCCATGGTGAAAATTCGGGACTTAGCCATTTTCACATCCTAAAATGTCAGACTTTGACATTTTCCAAACTGCAAAGCCTAGCCTTTGTTACATACAAAAAGAATTGACAAGACATTTTGCCATACTGAAAAGTCAAGACAGTTTGTACACTTGATGGAGTAAGATTTTAAGCTGCTGACTTTTATGGGCCATCAAAAAAGTGGGAAGCAATCGCCCCCTGCTCCCCCCACTATTCTGACGCCACTATTGTTCCCAACACTTATGTTCACAACCAAATTCCATGTTACCCTACCAATTTGTTCTTTCCAGTAATATAGGCATTTTGAGCTACATAATGACTGTCTTGATTTTGCTACAGGTATGGGCATGTTGCATGTCAAATTGACCGTCTTGATGAGTTCTAATTTGGTAGGGTAACATAAAATTTGATTGCCATGGAAAACTGATTAAAGAATGTGAACATAAGTGTTGGGAATAGGTGACTATCACTGTGACTAAATATTTATGGAATTATGTAGCCATCTATATTGAAATTGGATCAGATCTAATGAAACAATGTTTTCTCTATGGATACCGATATTTGGTTCCTATGTCGATAAGTTTCATCAAATACAACAGAAATGGTAGCATTCATTAGAACACATCAAGACGGTTAAAATCTATTTATTTCTCCACATAAAATACATTATTTAACAACCATTTTACACCCTAAAATTGATAGGATAAAATATTTCATAAAATGGATAAATATGACAGTATTCAAATATGAGAGCATGAATAAAAGTGATTAAATATATGAGAATCACATTTGATGAGACCGCTGAGCCGGTTTAGTACATGTCTAAAATGGATAGTGGTATAGCCATCCGATTGGTAAAAACTATAGGGAGTAGTGTATGGGAAAGCTCTATGAATTCTCCCCAAAATATAAACAATAACAACAAATCTTACCCTAGTATGGAGAGGAACCATGTTCTAGTCACCCGTTCGCATCAACACCTGCCACTCATCGTCAAAAAAGTCTTCGAACTCATCCTCAAAATCTCAGTTCGCGATCTAAAGAAATGTGCGCATGCGAGTAGAGGTGCAACCGATGCAGGTGCGACTCGCTGTATGCGTTTTCATTTGTTTCCCAGAATTTCAATCGCAGATAAACTTCGCCAGGGCACTTCATGAATTCAAAACATAGGTGTTCATTCAATATATATATACCCTGTTTTCATCACATATTGACGGTCACTTTCTTGCTGAAATCGACTGAAAAAGTTGATTAAATACACTGCACCAAACTGGCTGTAAATTGACTTGTTTTCAAATATATGCGTCCATATTTCGCACCAGCGTACGAGGCGTATGTACAAGACTGTTTCCTTTTAAACACATACACCTCTTGGCTGTATTTCACACCAAGCATATACGAGAGGAAATATTCTCTGCGCGATATATATACACTGGGCGTAAATGTGTACCAATAAAAAACTAAAAAGTCCTTCTCCCGATTCTGACTCGACCCCCGCCGCTGCCGTGAATTATCAGTGTGTTGTTTTAGCACTATAGCGCCGCCATCTCTTCCTGCACTGTCAGTGAAGCCCTGTCCTCCTTACAATCCTCGCCTGCTCTCCTCTCAAGCATTATAAAGGCTTACACCGAGAACCCTACAGAAGAGCGGCGGGCAACGTGGGAGACAGCTAGGTTAGGCTGGGGGTAGGCAGGGGCATAGGCAGGGGGTAGGCTGAGCATAGGCAGGGGTTAGGCGAGGGGTAGGCAGGGGTAGGAGTTGGTATGAGTGTAGAGGTTGTGGTGGTCTGTCATGTCTCTCCCTACACTCTCAGTGAACCCCTGTTTCCCTCCCCTCTCCTGCCTCCATGCGTTACCCTAAGTCCCCCGGCCTTACCCCGGCCATACCCCGAACGTACCCCGGACGTACCCCGAACGTACCCCAGACATACCCCAGACGTACCCCAGATGTGGTTGTGGTTATATCCTTATATATATACACACTCACCTTGAACCCTACAGAAGAGTCGTGTTTTGACATTTATTTAAAAGACGTTAAAAATACAAACAAATTCTTGGTTTATTATATACATTCAATAAAAAGATAATAATTAGGGTTTTAGAACATTGGATTAACCATATACCATGGTCTTGAAATGAGAGATGATACAGTGGTGTCCCCAAGTGGCAGAGATCGGAATTATTCGATAGTGGCGTAAATACAACAGAATCAGGCATATATATGACGTATATATGATTGCAACATGGACGCATATATACGCCTACAGGTGAGGCGTATCCTCACGCGGAATAGGACGACCTTGTATACGCAAAAGCATACATATATACGCCGGGCACATATATATGTAAAATGGTGGTTCTCGTGCAGTGATAGGAACATTAAGTATAGGATGCCTCCAGGCATCATGCTGCGAGACTCAAGCACCAGATCAACTGAGGTGATTTTCCATGCTAATTTGGGTTCGCAGGCATTCGCAGACGTTCGCATGGAAATGGGAATGCCTTGCGATAATATTCAATATATTGAATATCATCGCATGGGATTTACACAGTCGCATGGATCGCAGACGTATTCGCTTGGTCGCCTTAGTGGCCCTGGCGCTTCAGGGAGGCATCATGCTGCAGTACGCACAGGAATGCCTGGAAGCATCATGCTGAGGTAGCCACGTATATGAATGCCTGGAGGCATCATGCTGCGCCTAAAGGGTTAATGCAGTCTCTTTGGTTAGAATAGATATGGACGATTTAGATGACTCATGTCTTCACAGAGAAACAATATACTTGATCACGATAGGGATGTAGAGAACTCTACAATGGTTTGCCCAAGCGATTGCCATCACAAGTCATTCCTTTCATCTAAGAAGAAAGTAGTTATCCTCCCTTTCAGAACAGTTTGACATACTAAACATGCAATTAAGACATTAGTATCTTTCTTTATAACGTTATGTAATATCAGCCAATCAGTAGCTAGAATTTGGAAATAATTCAGACAAACATCAGCAGCAAGGCCTGTCAAGCAATGTTATTCAATTTCAAGTTGACCTACCCTTTAATGAGAGATATGAGTGGAAACTTGAAAGATTATTCATTGAAATTATATCAAGCTCATTTCAGAGAATGGATTCAGAAGCATACTCACATTGCGTCAATTAGGACGTTTGCCATACATTAGCTGTGCTACGTTATTAGACTCAGCTTCACCTTGTGAGAGTAGCATTTTGTGTTGACGGTGTTCAGCAGAAAATCATTGGTCTATAAGACTTCAGTCCTAGTTACACAAGCTTCCATTGGTTATTATTCTTAATGACTGTAATGGCGTCGTATCTATATAAATTTCGTTGCCCTAATACATTCTCCTCAAATTTAAACCACAAATAAGTTATTACCAGAATGTTACAAATCATACATTACGCTGAAATAGCATTATCATTCGAGCGCTTTGTCACACCGACCTTATCAGTTATACAATGTACTGACGATTCTAAAGCTTGAAGGATCATCAGATATTTAAGCTGATAGTATCCCGTTTCTTTGCAGCAAAGGTTTTATCACAATACTAGTTTTAGAAAACCGTCTCAAAACTGGAAAACAATTCACGTGTAGTACTTCCCCCATCTCATTTTTTTTTCATTATTATCATTATTTTACTGTAAGGGGGTAAATACATTGATCTGTCGATTACAGTTATTCTGACCAACGGTTCAAACGATGACAGCCTACCGTAGGTACCAAGTTCTCACACAAGGTCTGGTTCTGTTACAAAGCATTAGTGCTTAGATTTGGATGAGAACATGCAGGGATCGTATGTGAAGAGAACAAGTGCTTGGTTATCAACGAGATTAGATTGACGTAGTTGGCCCAACAAAAACTTCTCATAAAACTTTAATCTAAGAATTATTTGAAACTGTATAATCTTCCATTAGAGTTTGTATTTTCTATCAACTAGTTTTGTAACCTTTATCTTCTATTTAGGTTCGCATAACCTTTTTATAGTATTCCAAAGTTGTTGCGAGCAATGCATAGTTTCCTCAGGTTTTTCGAACACGTGAAGTCGCTTTGCATCTCGTATTACACTTGATGTTCGCTTATTTAGGTTCCTTAAATGCGAGGCAATAAACTGTGTATCGAATCTCCTGAATAAGGAAGAACGTTTTACGTTCTGCAAACAGGTCTAAAATAAAGTCAGTTATCCAACTATTTTTCCTCTATTAAACCTCATTTCCTTCTTAGGACAGTTTTCGTTTAAGTGTACTTCAATCCTATTAATAATGAACTCCCATTGAAAGTTTGGATCGGTACTTTTATGGAAAGTAGTCCAGTTGACAGCAATAAGGTCATCCTTATTATATGTACCGTAACTCCTGCCAATAAATGTATCTTATGTCGTTTTATTTTCTTTCTCATTATCGTGATGGTGGTTTATCATCTGTTTCGGGTGAACTAGCACATTGGTTAGTCTATGATCGAGATAAATTCCGCTACTAGGCCGCGTAATATTAGTGATATTGTCTTTTAGATTTCTGTCTCTAAAAAGATCTTTGGAAAATATCAAATCTCCTGATACTTCTAACTGCAGTGTTAATGTTATCATCGCCCAGCAGCCATTTCTCGCGATATTATATATTTTTGTAAGTCTAGTATGTCCTGTAGGTCCTCCAAAAAAACCTCCACTTTGTCGCAAACACAACTCAAAATAGTAATGGCGGTGTGACTTCTGGGAAAAAGACCATGTGAAGAAAGCGGAGGCTGTTAAGAAGTAGGCATGAAGGCGTGGGAAAACTGATCCACAGGACAGAGTTCCAACCACAACCTTTTAGTAACAAAATTCAACGACCCATCCGTTCTCAGGACATGTTAAGAATGGTATAAAGCTGTTAATCTAGTACATCTTATGTTTATTAACTCATACCTATTTAGCTGTCGTTCACTACTTTTTTGAATAAAAGTCTTACATTTACAGAGCTGTAATTTATTTTGCCAGACTAGACTTACAGTTAATTCAAACATTGTAAGATCTATCCCAAATGAATGGATTGCAGGATTATAACCAAGTAATATATATTCATTGAAATTAACTTATCTTGATTATACTATTGTATCAACTGAAAATGAAATAGTGAAAGCGCAAATTATAAATGTTTTACCGCTATTGGAATTTTTTTTTTTTTCTCAGATTTTTATTGGTTCTCTCTTTTTTACATCTGGTCGTCGTCACACATTTTAGCTACACATAAACTGAACCAATAATAGGATACCCGTCAGCATTTGTATCTACATTCGCTGGTTTTCTTCCTTCCTCTGCACATTTTTTTACTAAGCAACAAAATACTGTAATTAAACAATTATACAGTTCTTTTATGTATATTTTAAGACTTATCTATTAATCAGACTCTCTTTGGTCAGTGTAGCTTATAGGATCTTAGTCAATCATCATCATAATTTGTCCTGAAATAGTGACATTACCATTTTGCAGAGCCTAATTGGAATATCTAGGCTAACATTCAATATAAACCTTGTCTCTGACAACTCTCTTTGTTTCAAACTGCCTCAAAGGAATTGGTGGTGAGATATTCATCATAGCGTTCAGCAAGCGGCTTTCTAGGTACAATCCACGAGGAAGGCCTATGTTCTGCTAATAGTGCAGATCTAAACGCCTCACCTGGGGCCTGGGAGTATGTAGATAATACCGGTGTGGGAATATGACGCCCTGCCGAAATGTCACCGTGGTGAGAGACTAAAGGGAACGTTGTCAGCCCCAGGCCGGGGCCACGGGGCTGCGTTACGGGCCCAGAGCAGCTCCGATGGAGACGTGCCGCCATAAATAGCCTCCCCCTCACGTCGCTCTGCATGTAAACCAGGGAGCGAGCACATCTGAGCAACTCAAGTACGAGACAAGCAATTCTACTCCGACACGCCAGAGCTATCTGAGAGTTAACCTTCTCCAGCCTACTGCCGCCCGACTGAGAGGGTTCGTGTTAGTTGATCTCTTCGGCAAGGAGCTTGCCTGGGGCAGCAGAATCCAATTATGTAATATCTGGATTCCAGATATGTTGGGATAGGGAGAAACTCCCATCCTGCAGGACATATATGACGGTCTACGAATGAGCAAAACATATCTACATTTGATTCGTCTGGGCTTTAGCCGAGGGGCTTTCATAAACAGGGAGGTATATGGATAAAGTCTGGTTATTAGGACCTCTAATGATTGAATTGATGCTAAATCAAACAAACCAACAAACACTAATGGATGCCTGGAGCTAGCCGTCACGACTGGGAGTAGTTCTCTTGACCGCTATAAACTAAACTGAAATTACTGCGGACATGATCGACCGATTAAGTAACGAAATAATCTGTAACAAAAACTGTCATGTTCTTTAGAATCAGCACGATGTAGCAAAATATACCAATCATAAGTGCAAATTGCATTATCATTTTTACATTATCCTTACTATCGTCTCATTATCCCTTGACGTACAACTGAGATCTGGAGTGGGTATACGTTCTTGTTACACTTCTAATGTTATTTCTGTTTCTTTTAAACCAGAAACAGAACTGAGAGAAGTAAGTCTAGATTATAGAATTGATTTTTTGGTCTCAGTATAAACCATTACATTTTTTTCCGATTATGATTTTTAACTAAAAGAATATTTCAATTATCAACCACTTGAATTACTTAGTTTGAACAATCTCATATACCTACGTCCTCTGTTACTTCTTACAGCGGTTATCGATTAATTTTAATAATGATACACATCTTCTACTGGCGTCCGAGTTTGGATGATTGTGCTAAATCCCTGTTTTCTGAATGATAACCCAAATCTTGAATCTCTCTATAGATTGTCTATTAAGTTCCAGCATATGATTTAGCAAATTATTTTGCCAGATGTTTCCGCATTTCAGGATCTCTTTGACACCCAAACGATTATTCTTGAGAGCGATGTTAATTGGTGAGGGGGGGGGGGGGCGTTGGGAATCTGGTGAAAAATAAGAACGGGTAATATCTCTCCAATTTCAGCCCTCAGCTGATGCCTGGAATTTATTTCTGAAAGCTAAAATTGCACCGAGCAGGACACAGTCACTGGAACCCATTGATTGTTTAGGCGGCTTCTTTTAGACAAATACAAAAGGTAACGCCTGTTAGTTAAAATAATACTGCCCCGAAATTTTTTAAAGGTGGCGTCATAACTGCATATATACGAGAATCTGAAAATGAAACTAATCAATTGTAAATCAACACGTATGTGGTCAATAAAGTAGTTTAAATAAACATTGGGAAATTCATGTGTGCTGGACTGGGCTCTAAGTTGTGGACAAAACCAACAAGTATAGCCTCATATATGTTCTATCAATAAAGCAAACGTCTTTTTCTTAATTTAGTAATCAATTTTGAATTTTCATAAAAAAAAGTATTCTATAGGTTTGATAGTTCCATTCGCCGTACTCCATTTCAAGACCCTTGTGACGCGAGACATAGGTTTACGTTGCTGCAGCTTTGTGGCATGGAATGTGTATTTTCGCAGGTCTGTACCGAAAGCTGCCAGCGTGTTCTCGCACTGTCCTGCGATATAGTCCCCGGGCATGGGTCGGCGGGTGCATTTGTCCTCACTGAAGCAGTGAGGGTTGCTTGCAATCACACATGCAAATGTGGTCTTTGGGTAGAGTCATGAGCGAGGTATGGCATGTCGTGGGCATTGCTGTCATAGACCCGAGGGTGGTCTATTTAGAAAAGTGATGCAAACCACAGCTGTTGGTCTAAACACAATCATTGGGTGTCAAATGAACCAAGCTAAACTACGCATTGGTCCTAGATCTGGGCGATGTTGGCATACTTGATCGTCAACACATGAATTATAAATATATATATATATATATATATATATATATATATATATATATATATATATATATAGTATCGAGTTCGCAGAAAACAGCAAGCATTGTAAAGTCATGTTATACTTTCCGAATAAACGTGTATTCTAAAGAAATATATAATTACCTTTTAGGAAAAGACCAATCTCTTTGATTGTTTATAAAATATACGTAAACATTGAAATGAATTGACAGAAATAAGTCTCCAAAGGTGAAGGATTCTCTGATGGCCCTCATATATACCCTCATGGTCCACCAGGGTGTTAACTACTTACAAAAACAATCACAACGTATATATAAAAGATAAAGTGCATACATGTAAATAAGCAATTTTATAACAATATCTCCACAAGTTTCAGTAGAACTAATGTTCTGCTAGGCCACTACCGTGAGCTGTTGTCCCCTCCTGCTCTGCCTATAGGACAAATGACAGTCCTATCCCTGGGTTGCACACTGGCAGTCTGTCGGCGAAGTTATCCTCAATGGAGGCGGGAAAAGAAAAAGGTCCATAGCATCCATCCACACCTTTCAGGTTACAAGATATGAACAACTAGGGTTAACTCGTGCCAGGATCTGTTACACCCAAATGACACCCTCTGAAATGTGAAGAAAGCCCAGTCTGTAGAGATTGTAATAGATATCTTACAGTCAGGGATTTCATTCTTCACTGTTACAGATTGGATAACACCCTCATCAGCAAAATAAGCAACTGCCAGACAAACGCTTCCAAAAACGCAGACAAAATCAGCGTTGGTTAATAAGTGTTTTCATACATCGAGGATATTGATGGCGGTCACGTCTTGAATATACTAGTGTGGTAATTACTTTTAATACAGCTCACAAAACGTTGATTTGTTAAAGGGATTACAATATACCCACGCCGTATATATACTGTAAATACGCACCGTTTCGGCATATGACGTAAAAATACTGTCCGGACCACTTGTCCGTACACTAAAATACGGACCACCTTGCCATACACGTTTATTAAGAAATTGGTTGTTAAGCCAAATGAAATTGATTTTAAAAAAATTTCGGGTATATAGTAAATATATAACGTCCAACCATGCTTGTACAAGTCACAGAACTCAATGATAATTGACAGTTTGTACGGAACTCGGCATAAATGCCTCGGTCCGTACAAACCGCAAATTACCATCTCGTTCTGTGAATTGTACAGCATGGTCAGGACGTTCTATATAACTACTCCAGAGGCTTCAACTACAATGGGCTGAGGGAAGGAGCTAGAGAGGCACAGAGAGGTCATATCAGAGAGTTGGCAGCAGCGCGTAAGAGTAGCGTCCTGCAGAGGAAAAGACAGAAACAGGTGGAAGAAGTGGACGAGGCAGTGCAATACCTTGTGGCTATGTCAGAGGCTGAGGCTGACAACAGATGCCCACTACAATGCAAGGTAAATAGGAAGATAAATTTATGATAGAATACAAATGGATTGATACAAACTACCCTCGTATGCATATTGCTATGGAATAAATCCCTCAGAGTATCCTTTTATTGAGAACATTTTTAGAAATTGACTAAACATTGTGTATATTTTCTATGAAGGGAGGGATATATTTTCTATGTTTGAGCTATTTCAGACACTGTGTAATGCATGTCTGTAATCTAAGGACTAATATTAAAGTTATATTTGTTTCATTCTTGCAGTTGAATGTGGAATCTGAGGGTGGTCCAATCAGAAATAACAGCAGAAAGAAAACACATGGATGATCTTGTTGTCATTGTTGTTTTTTTCTTAGTCATAAGATTCGTAACATTTAACACTGTATTATAAGATGCCCTTATTACCTAAAGGAACACATAAATGTCGGTTGATTACGGTTTGAGTATAAATACGTTCACCTTCGTTTCTTCCAAGTTGATACGGGATCATCATTGTAGGGTTCTGCTTGTATCACCAATGTAGCGATCTATTTATAGCCGAAAGTATTATGAAAGAGTTTCCCCGAAAAGGTCTTAAATAACACGGATTACCCCCACGAGTCCAGGCCACCAGCCAGGATCCATACTTCATCCGGGGATTTTGGCGACACTGGACGGTATTGATACTGTAGTGACCAGGGAAACCCCTGTTATCCGTGACCAGTGGATGCAATCAGTCTGCCCAAGAAGCCTCAATCGATAGAGTGCTGGAGGAAATAACACCATCTGTGAGGCAATGAATTCATTCGGTTTTGTTCTGGCAATACATGGGGTAAGATGTAGGAACTGAGATACGAGTACAAAGGCGGTAATTGGATTACCCACGGTGTTGTTAATGAAGGTTGAGCGTGCACACCTCAGACATGTGAATTATTTCTTTGGTATATTCCAAGCAATGGACATTATTCAAATTGCTGTCACGTCGTCTTAGTTCCCAGTAGCAGCTCTCTTGTTCCTCGAACACTGTGGGGTGGCTGACTGGATACGGTGATGAAATGGGAATTGCTGAATTCGAAGTCCTAAATAAATTAATCATTTCTCTGATGCCGTATGGGTATTTCTCAAATCAAGTAACTAACACTCCATCATGACAATTTTTTGTAATTGAACGATCCGATAGCTTACATGAATAGCGTTTAGGTAGAAAATTTGTACTTTCTCCGATGATAACGAGGACCAAAGACTGATCGGTATAAAAGTATATAGGCAAAAAGACATCTTGTTGTTCTGCTGTTGCCTCCTCTAAAACTCCGGTCATCAATTCCATGAGGAACCGATGTAAACAGTCAGTCATTATTCCCTCGACGGCTTCACCCGCCATTTTGATTCCCTAACAGGAAATCATTCATGAATGGAGCCGGAACTACTTACGGCTAAGACATTGGATGCTCAGCTGCTTACGTTTGTGACGTCACCGTACTTAACACTGATTGGGTATTTTGTTACTATGCATGATAAGGCGGCAGATACAATCTTTACCAGTTAATTCTATGGAGGCATACAACAGGTGAGATGATTATATATAAAACGTCCTGACCATGCTGTAGAAACTACATACGAGATGGCAATTTACAGTTTATACGGAAAAGGTGTTTACGCCGTGTTCCGTACAAACCGTAAATTATTATCGAGTTTTGTGGCCCATATACAAGCATGGTAGGTCGTTCTACATTCACTATATACTCGAAATTGATTTATTAATTAATTATTTATTTGATTTAGCCTAAGAGCCGGCCCCCACCTACCACGATTCTGCTCCCGATTGACCTTACGATGGCCTTCCCGACACCATTCCGATTCTATCGCGAGTTAAGCTTAAATCGTGGTAGGTGGAACAGGTTTCTACGATTCACTCTATGATACCCCACGCTAGGCTGTGATAGAAAACGCCAATCGTAGAGGTCACAATAACTTCCAACATGTTGGAAATTTCGTAGGCTGTCGCAGCCTATTGTAAGTCATTACCCTTATCCCCGGATGAAAGTAGAGAAGCAGTAGCTGGGAGTATAAAATTTTATTTAATTTTATGTAGTAAAATGCAGTAAAATATTTATGGCGACCTTACTGGACGACATATTAAAATGTAATGTGGATATGAAGGTAAGTAAAAGTAGATAAATGATAATTGACGGTAGAATGGATGTCAATTATTAAAATATTGAAATAAGATATACAATAGAGTTGTATAGATAAAACAATGTAATTGTATAATATAATGAAATAATGGCCTACGTGAGTAGGTGAAGAAGAGAGGTTGTGGGTGGGTGGGACGAAAATTGGTACTGTAGTACGTGCGTACTGCAGGGCGGGTGAAGGAGAAGTGAGGCCGGGGTCTGAACCGGGCTGTACCACGTGACTGCGTGGTAAGTGTGAAAGCCGCGAGGGGGCAGGAGGGGCGCCCGTGAGGCGCGGTAGAGGGGGACACCGGGGGGAGCAATGACTACCCCTGAGCAAAGCCCATGAGTAACCCATTACCCTTATCCCCGGATGAAAGTAGAGAAGCAGTAGCTGGGAGTATAAAATTTTATTTAATTTTATGTAGTAAAATGCAGTAAAATATTTATGGCGACCTTACTGGACGACATATTAAAATGTAATGTGGATATGAAGGTAAGTAAAAGTAGATAAATGATAATTGACGGTAGAATGGATGTCAATTATTAAAATATTGAAATAAGATATACAATAGAGTTGTATAGATAATACAATGTAATTGTATAATATAATGAAATAATGCCAAAAAGGCCAGTAAAAGGTGAGGGGGGGTGGGGGAAAATTATGAATGTTTGTTTAGGGACCGGATTAGAGCAAGGTTAACGGCCTTTGCATCAGTGTCCTTGATGTAATGTCGGTGGGAATTAGACCTCCAGCCGCCATAGCGCTGGATGGATAGCTCAGGCATACCCGCCTGGTATGCCTGAGTGGCGGCAGCCTTCCGGAGGCTGTGGAGGGTGTAGTCGGCAGGCTGATTAGCGGTGAGTAGCAGCGCTTTCCACTCCTTGCTCAGAGTTCTGGTCGTTATTACTTGGCCGTCTGCCAGGAGTAAGAACGGGTCCTCGGGGCTGGCCGTGGGGGCGGCCGCGATCATCTCCCTGACCGCCCGCACCGGACACGAGGACGGTTCGGCGGACGCCTGCAGGGTCACTGTCTTTTCCTCGCCCACCATCTGCATGTTCTTGGCCGCCTTGACGCGTATCGACACCTGTCTGGGCGTGACCACGACGTCTCGGCGTGACAGGTGTCGCGTCGGGTCGAACTTCGTCGCAGATGGTGGGGCGACCTCGCTCTGCCGCAGGGCCGCGTAGAATATCACCAGGATAGCTGCCCGCAGAGCGATGTGTAGGGGTGATCCGTCAAGGGCCTCGAGGGCAGCCCTGAGGACGTCCATCGGCACCGCCGGCTTGACGTTCGGTTGGTAGGTTTTGTTTCGCCTCATAGCCTCGAGTGCACGTCTCACCCTGAAATCCTCCGTCGGCGCGACGTCGCCCCCCGTCAGCCGTAGGTGCGACCGCACGTGTGATAGCTGGTTCGCGACCGTCGCCGGCGAGGGGGCGTGGTCCGCGACGTATTCGAGGAACGCCGTGGTAAAGCTGACGGTAGGTTTCTGGGGGTCGGCGCCCATCCGGCGGCAGAATGCGAGGTAGGTCGCGACGGCGCTGCGCTGGTTCGCGACCGTTCCGGGGGCACGCGCCTCGCATTGCCGAGCAGATGCCCTCGTCTGGAGCGATCGTAGCGCCGGATCTGCAGGTGAGACGTAACACAGGGTTGAACGAAACATGAGTACATGGCATGACCTCGACTAGGGAGTGGAATTTTATGTACCTAGAGGCCGTATCAAAGTCCCTCGAGGTTAGGTGTGCCCGGCTGAGCGCGTCGGCCACGGTATTGAGGGCACCCGGGACGTGTGTGTAGACGAAGTCTACCTGTAGTCTGGCCTGCACCATCCAGGCTTGACGGGCACACTCGGCCAGGACGGGGTTCCGGGCGCGTCCCGACCGGAGTGCCTGGACGGTGCCCATATTATCACAGTAGACTTCCACCCGGGTGCCGCGGTCACGGTCGGTTAAGAACGTGCACATCGCGTATACCGTGTTGAGGGCCTCGAGCTCCGCGATGCAGGTAACAGGGTCGTTCACTGGACAGACGCGGCCGGAGTACGAGTAGGTCCCGTCTGTACCCCCGACGCCGGACAGGCACGCATCCACGATCAGGCACTTGGTCGGGGGGCCTCGGGGGATGAGGGCGTGGCCGTTCCAACCGTCGGCAAAGCGCAGGAACCATTCGAGGTCCTGCCGCATCTCGGAGTTGATGTTAATGTAGTACCCGCCCATCCCCCGGAGGGCCTCGAGCAGTTTACTCACAAAGGGGCGTGCCGGCCGGATACACTTGGCTACATGTAACACGCGCCCCAGTATTGATTGCAGCTGGCGTTTGGTCAGTGACCGCTTCTGGGCGACCGCCCTGACGTGCTCCCGGACCTCGTGTAGCTTGTCCTCGGGGACGGAGAGCGACATGTCTATTGAGTTGATCACGATACCGAGCCACGTGACCACCTGGCTGGGGGGCTGAGCCTTTTCTCGGGCCTCGGGGAGGCCCAGTTCCTCAAAGAGCCCTCGGGCTATCGCGAAGTCCGAGGCCGCCTTTTCCTCGTCGGGCGAGAGGATGATAAGGTCGTCCAGGTACATGGCGGCCTCGACCCCCTTCTGGCTCAGGATCTTAACTATTGCCTCTGCTACACACTGCATGTGGTAGGAGGAGGCACGGGCACCAAAGGGCATTGCCGTATCACAGTAGAATGCCTCCCCCCACGCAAAACAGAGCAACGGCCAGTCGAGGGGGTCGCAGCGGAAGTTCTTGTACGCCCGGGAGATATCGATGGTCGACATGAAACTCCCGGGCCCCGAGGCCACCAGGCGGCCGACGAACCCATCCACGGTCGGGAGGCCATGCTCCCGTTCCTCGCCGTAAACAGAGTTCTTGACGATATAGCCGTTGACACTGTCCTCCTTGGGGTAGGTCATATCGGTTATCACTCGGCGATCGGTGGTACCTCTCTTCTCACGTGTCATTAGAGGCGACACGTGACACCAGGGTAGGAAAGGGGGGGCCTCGAACGGCCCCATGAGGTTGCTGTACCCCTTCTCCTTCCTGATGAATTTATCCACCTGCTCCGGGTACCCTGTAGCACTGGGGTGGTTGAGTACCCCGCGGGTATCGCCTACCGGCCCGGCGTAACCCAGTGGGAAGCCGAACCTGATGAAATCGGTCAGTTCCTCGCTGCCGGGGATCCTGGAGAGGTATCGGATCCAGACCGGGATGTTGAGGTCCGTGGGGATCTCGATACGGGCCCCGAGGGCGTTGGGTAGGCCCGTGCGCCTCACAACATCATAGATGTGGGCGTGGTCCGGCGGCCCGTGTGCTGCGAACTGCGGCCAGTTAGTCCTCCTGTGTCCGGCGAACGCCTCGGGGTCGGTCCGGACTCCGGCGACCGGTATCCCGGTCTCACAGAACTTCCTCACGGCAGCGAAGTCGATGGGACTGGGTTCGCGGCCGTCCTCCCGGGGCAATTGCCGAGCCAATTGCTCCGCCTCCCCGCTAACACTACCACAGGCGGGAGTGTATTCCTCGGTGGGCGGGGCTGCACGCTCCGTGCTTCCCCCCACGTGCGCGGCACGCGGTGTTGTTGTCACGTGGGGGGTGACGTCATCACTCCTGCACTCTTTGATCGGGTCCCCCTCGCCGAGTGCACTCGTACCGAGGCCGAGGGGTGCGTCTCGCGCCACGCTCACTCGCGGGGCGCGTCCGGTCCGTTTTTTGAAGCCGTGCCGTGTTGTTTCTGCACTCCTAGTTCGGTGGGGCGGACCGTGTGTCCGGCGTGCGGCATCCTTCGTGGGCCGGGTGCGGATGTTGGTGCAGCGTTGTCATAACCCGCACCATACACGAGTTTACTGTTGCACGCGTGTATAGAGTGCGTGCACATCCGCCCCACCGAATCGCAGAACGAACAAACATGAACCCATTTGATCTGCCCGTCCTGATGTCCGTTCCGTAGGCGACAACCTCGCTCCGAGTTGTACGCCCGGCAGGGGAGCTCTCGGGCCCCGTCCCTTCCTCCGTCTTGACCGTTAGGGGCGCTGGTGGCGGCCGTCATGGCTATGCGTACGCGTTCGTCTTGAATGCGCACGTGGTCGGACCAGTACACACGGCCGGCCTCAACCTGATCGAAGATGTAGTTGGACCACCTCCTAACCGCGGGCCACGGCCGTGTCTGGGCGTCCACCGTTACCTGCGAGAGGTGCCTGTACATGTTTCGGCGGTCGCCCTCGGGTATCGCCCGCTCGTCCTCCATCATCAGTAAGAACGCGCTCACATACTCCATGGGGGCCAGGCTTCCCCTAACCTCGAGCTTTTGTGACATGGTATACAGGCCCTCACGTTCTACATACATGTACGGCTTAGAAATCAGTTTATGTACGGTCAAGTCAGATGAAAACCTACCGGCCGTGCGGTCATGCCGAATGCCCTCGCGGTCGATCTCTCGCTGGAGCAGTTCCTCACTCAGGTAGCGTTCCCTGAGTTGTCTGGGTGCGGGCAGCCTCGACGTCTGGTCCTGGGCCCAGTCTCTTGTCCGGTCCTCGGCCGTGGAGCGTGCCTCTCGGACCGTCGGTTGTGTAGCCCTGGTCGGCGACCGTTGTCGTGCCATCGCCTGCATCGTCTGAAACATACTATCCATCGTCCTTCCCATCTTTTCCATGTTGGACTCGAGCTTCGAGATTCTAGCCGTTTTTACCGTGCGCCCGCTGTCCGAGACCGACTCGATGTTCTCGTTGGACTCGGCCGTTTCCTGGAGAGTGGCCTCCGATTCCGCCGTGGACTCCGTCGGCTTCGATGTGCTGGGCACCGGGGTATTCCTCGTCGTAGGACCCATTTCTCCTTTCACTGTACCGTATCGCGTGTATGGGGGTGCTAGCCTGTACTCGGGGAGTATGAGGCGAAGCACGTGGCCAAGAGACGAAAATTGGTATTGTAGTACGTGCGTACTGCAGGGCGGGTGAAGGAGAAGTGAGGCTGGGGTCTGGACCGGGCTGTACCACGTGACTGCGTGGTAAGTGTGAAAGCCGCGAGGGGGCAGGAGGGGCGCCCGTGAGGCGCGGTAGAGGGGAACACCGGGGGGAGCAATGACTACCCCTGAGCAAAGCCCATGAGTAACCAATTTAACAGGAAAATATCTCTTGTGGATGGAATAATTGGTGAAAAATTATGTAATTCTGGAAATAGGTAGGGCGCATGTAGATGTATAATCGCTGTAATTATTATATTATTTGATGAAGTCTAAGTGTCTGAAAATAATAGTTTTATATCAGAATTATTATTCTACCACAGTTATAACATTCAATTCGATTGTTTTAGTGTTTGAAAATAATATCATAATGTATCGTAGGTATCTGTAGAAAATTATTCGGATTCATTCAATATTTCCAAAATTATAGTATATATCAATATTAAAATCATGCATGAGATCTACAGTGAATCACCGATTGAATCGTGAGCCAATCGTGACCATGGTTTATGTTTTTGGTCCTCCCAAGGCATTTCTACGCTCTACGATTTCAAACCATGTCCACGATTTGAAACTATCGGAGACCTCCCGATAGGTTGCGATTTGGGCATTTCAAATCGTAGCTATCGGGAAGTATGTCGCAGACCATCGTGGTAGGTGGGGGCCGGCTCTTACAATCAAGATTTTAGTCAACGCGTATGGGGAAGTGCTCCGTATTTTCCCGTACGGAACACTGTTCCGTACGGTATTTAAACGTTATATTGCGAAACGGTGTGTATTTACAGTATATACTCCATGTGTATATATTAAAAGTTTATAGTGTTAGTTACTACAAGAAGAGTATCGGAAAAACTAATTTGGCCTCCATTTCAATGTGACTTTCGAAAGAGAGAGCTCAGCCTGGTGTCCTGTTCCTTTGCAATGTCACATATTGAAGGGATTGTCCCTTCAGAATGGTCGGGGAAGGGTTTTTTAAAACTAAGAACAATAATAATGATTAGATAGTCCAGTACAAACTCGGCTTAACACACAACACACAACAGTCTAAGGTTTATCCGATCGAATGTTTTCTTCTTGTCTGGCGCCTTGTCCTGGAGCCATACACCCACGCCGGAAGGCAGATATGACTAGCAAGCTATGTTTACATAAGCTATGTTTACATAGATATGCAATGGCTGTCATTACCTGGGGCATAGTCTCCTTGTAAGGCCTGTAGTTAACATCAAGTTTCACCAGCAAAGATTCAGTAACAGTATAGTCGGCACATGGTGTACCGTTCTTGCAATACATTTAACATGATTGAAAATATTAGTGCGGCCATATATTAATGTTCAAGGTCGGTCCTGCAATAAAGCCACTTAACACGGAAAAGCTAAAAGAAATCAGTACAATTTGCGTCTAGCTATATTATGCCTGCTATCTTTGCTAACTTGGAACTTGGAATTGTTCCGAACACTATGAAATATCGTAATCCTCGTTTTTGTATTTAAAGATCCTGTCAAATAACCATTGAAACGAGTCATGTCTTGTATTATCTGGGGCCCATTGAATCATCTAAGATCGTACTTGAAGCCCCTTTTCTGTACCTCGTACAAAGGTAACAATTTAATGATATTCAAGTCTGTTCCCTAATAAGACAGAAAGCCTCCCTAAGGTCGTCCATAAATGTTGAAGAAGGTTGACCCACATCGTCCTGGGTCACTATCGCATACAGAAAAAGTGTCTACAGGTACGATCCTAGATTATTTAACGGGCCCAATGCTCCTTAGCATTTAAATATCAAACTGTCTAAACTAACTATCTATAGATCAGCTAAGAAATGGTTTTGAAAATGCATTTGAGAATCAAATAGACCTGAACAAGAGTTAGTCAGTCAAGTTTTTATGTTACGACGGGCAGGTTACGAATTACTACGCGATAGCCGAGCATAGTGAGCGGCAGACCTGACTGGAGTGGTATGAGAACTTGACCGACTAACTTGAGTTAGTCCACAGCTTTAGAATATGAGAAACTATGTTAGCACTCACCAACATCCACTTAAGAATGCGTATCTAGCCATATTAGATACTCCTATTTGATCGTGCATGTCAAGTGCAAGTATAGTTGTGCCACTGCCACTGCCGCTGTAGTGGAAATTCCTTCCATGTTTTGGACAAGAATATAGTTTGCGATGGTTTCGCTGCTGTTATTTGAATTTTAATGCTTAAGAGTGTAAGAATAGCATCAATATTTTGATACTAAGAAATAAAAGATGGTTATAATCATGAATTCTCTGTGGAACCTTTATTCCGTTGTCGATATACATATCAAGAAGCCTGTTGCTTCTAAATGGGTCAAGATTAGGACATCATCCTCACAAATGTAGTGACTTAGACTCACAACTGGGAGCTATACGCATGAATGGTGTTTGTGATGGGTCTGGCTGCATAAATCTCTCGTAATATTCGGTATCAAATTAGCAAAGACTTTATTAGCTGCAATTTCAGTGCAACCAGAACGTTATTTGTAGAAGTGCACGTTCTAGTCGCCCAATAATAATTTTTTTCTATTACCTTAGTGGCAAAAAACACTTTATGTCATGGCCTGCCGCAGGGAGTGAGCCAATGTTAAGCCTCTTGTGTTCTTTTTAATTGGGGCTAGTATAAGTATGTATTGCTACGTTACTGTGATATGCTACCTCATGCTTTCCCGTGCGCTCTGGAAAAGGTTTCTTCAGTGACAACTTAAAATTCACCCGTCCCTCTGTACCATATGACTTGTTTTAATAACTCGTTTTTAATGATGTTCAGGTATATGATAAAAAGGAGATATAGTGAGTGTATGACTGAATTACATCTGTTCCTTTTTTCTGTTTGGAAATATTCACCGATGTCCTCTAACGAAACAACTGCGAACAAATTTCATTCAGACATACTAACCATGTGTCCATATATCATTTACTTGTGGTCGTATCTCCTACACATACTGCCCGCTGCCACCCGTGACACATTTGTGGCTGTACGACACGTACATAGCGTACGTGGTATATTTTTACATATTCACACTGGAGGGGTCGGAAATCAACATGGCCGCTGCTATACGAGCGTATCGATACTGTGTCGGCAACACAATAAGGAAGAGATGAGATGTCAGTTAATTAGAGCTATGAGGAAAAACGACTAGTCCTCGAATAGAATCTGCAAGCACTAAGCTCCTATGACTGATCTAGATGTATGAACGAAGTATAAAAGCTGAAAAAAATATCCTAATGAAGTATAAGAACTGAAATAAAATCTTCTAATAAAGAAATAAGATGTACTAATTCCACATTTTTTATGTATATGATAATGCGAAATCAAGCATTCTGTACCTGTACATGATAGATACTTGGTAAAATTGAGGATCAGATGAAGGTCTACCTTTGGCATCAATTCATCTGATCCTCAATTATAACGCGTACATCTATAGAGTAACCCTGTTTTTAAATTTCCCATCGTTCGCTATTAAAGTATACACTGAACAGATGTTTTTGGCTTACCCTCGCCGCTATCTATGTAGCTTACAGTGTTTTTGTTATGCTTATGGTATGGGTTTCTCCATGGACTTGTAAGTGTCATAGAAATCCGATGTAATACACTTTTTGATTATACATGTATGCAAACCTTCTCCTTTCTGTAATCTATCACAGATTCTTTTTGTCCGGTTTCTGTTTTATGGGTTGAACTAGTGAATATGGCTGGCTTCTTACACCTATATGATGTACAGGACGTAGAAGGGGATTAAGCATTGCATGGCGTCATCTCTGGTTCTTCTTGGTACCATGCGGTGCCACATAGAGACATTTTTTTTAGTAAAATTTGGTAAGAAACGCATTTGTTTCAATTTTGGGGTGTACATTTAAAAATGATTTTCCCAAGCTGAAAAGTCTATTTTGAGCCCTCTAAATGTAAAAAATTAAAAAGGCCGCCAATATGTCTTAGAAAACCAAAGAATATTTTATAAAATCCTCATTATTTCATTTATATGGCCATGTAGTAGCTAAATCAAAGGTGTGACTGAGATTCATTACCTTACACTAGTTTTGTGGTTGTCATGACAACTTCCTTACCATGGCAACAACAAATATACAAAGAAATCAGCTACATGTATTTAACAATTTTATCTATATATTTCATAAAAGAGCAGGCATGGGAAACATAGCTATCATGCAGCTATTGACATATACATTTATTCATATGATTTAGTATTCATCTATATCTTTTCTATGATGATTTGATGGTAACCATGGAAATATTACATTGTATTTGTAAACAAAGTTGTAATCTGTAGCCTAGCCCTTTCAATCCCAGTATACTGAGAGTGACTTTATATCCCAAGAATAGGCTTCATACATGATATCACAGTTTCAGGAGTTTTTAGTTCATTAAATTTATAGTTTACATACTTGTTCCAATCTCCATCAGGAATATCAAGATGTTGTTTTGGTTGTTGTCTCTAATTTCACGATATATGAATCTGACCAGATAGCACAATAATTTCCCATCTAACACCTACAATTTGTATTAAAATCATAATAAACTTATTTCTACTAGTTTAAACCAATTAAAAAAACTTTTATTTGTTAGTTTGAATCGCTCATCAGGAGAGGTGAAGGAGACTATGGACGAGGTATCCCGGCCCGACGATACATTATAAAACGTGAATAGGAGCGAGCTCATTGTTTGTTTGGTTTGATTTTATGTCCAGTCAACCATTATAGGTCCTTTCCAGACTTTCTCAAGGTTCTTTTACACCACTTGATCGAATCTATGTGATGAATTCAGGTAGAAATCTCACCCCTACTCATTTACCGAGGTGAGACTTCTTTTACTACCCACACCACATAGACATGGTATGAGAAGGATGGCCTTTCTTATAGCAGTAAATCTACCACTGCTGGGGGTGGGACTCGAACCCGCCAAGTCTTACAACCTTGGGGTTACAAGTCTAACCACTGAGCTAACTCCCCATCCCCCCAAGCGAGCTCATGGATCGTCAGCTACAACTCTCCTTCTACACGATACTTTGACTGATCATACCCAGAACCTCTCAAGACCTTATCTTAGACCTTATACTCAGGTTGGCGTAGACTATAAAACGGGCCCCTGAGTCGCTATCTGTATGTGTATTCACTCTAGTACCTGGTCACTCTTCTATCCTTCCTTTTCATATTTTCAAGGTCCTTCACCCCAATTCCTCGTGGCTAACATTTCCGCCATTCTGGGCGGGATAGTGTAAAACCCTGTTGTTCGAGGGGGAAATCTGCTGGTATTCCAATTTTATAATTGTCATTTGATAACATCAAATGATGAATTGGGAAATTTCTCTTTTGACATTAATTCCCATCTGCTTTCTTCTCGTTCGGCTAGTTATTTAACTGGAACCACATTAAATTTAATGAAAGTCGTGTAATCGTTTTCTAATTACGTATCGTGTTGTTTCCTTGAGTGCAGGTAAAATATACACTACTCCGCCATTTTGAAGTTTGCAGTTGCCAATAGAGACTTTAACATTTCAGTCAATCAAAATGCTGCTGCTTTTTCCTCATAACAATGTTGTTTCTAATTTGGGAAAGACCTCGCGGAAAAGAACCGTCAAACACAAATAGCCTTCAGACGGGCACCTGAATTAGACCACGGATGATTAATTTGGACTGATTTGTAACAATCGCTGGCCTTAAAAGATAACGGAACTTTCTTTCTGACATTTCTACAAATTAGATTTAAAAAGACATCAGCGAAATCCAAATAACACGTGACAGGTCGGTTTTCACAGAGGAGTATGCGCACACGTCCGACTCAATCTAACCATTTCTGATAAGGTCAGCTCTGTGGTCTGTTTTTAAGCTGAATGACGTCTTCTGAAATTAACGAGTAACTTTCGATCGCTATCGTCAATGTGATATCATATAACATCATTGCATTGATGGATAGCTGTCATATGATTAATCCTATAATCAGAAGCGTCCTAGGTCTTAAATATCAATCAAAACACTGTAATCATGTAATGATGTTAAATATCATGTTATGCTCATCTTGTTGAGGGCGCTCGCCTCACCTAGTAGAACAAAGTGAGTAATGTAAGTATATGATTACGAATAAAACCCAATGAAAACTACATAAACGAATGCCTGTCCATTGTGTGTACCTATACTGTTGAGCTAATAATAGGTTGCATATAATTTTACACTGAGCACCTATTCACTTATTCTACAAGCAAAGGCGCCGTGAATTTGATTCAGGCCATATAGAATAGGTGGCTGGAAATGACGAAGGAAACACCAACTGCGGATGCGGCAAAGGACATGTGCATATGATGTACACGCGATGTGCTTCTATAGGCCCGTTTCCATTGGCTGACAAACACGGTGTAGATTTTCTGTATTCGGCTAATAGCATATTTCCATTGCCTATCACCGATACAGTCAGGAACCACCAACGGACCTAGGAACTGCTGACCAGAAATGGAAAGATAATACTAGGAGAACACAGAAAATCTACACCGTGTTTGTCGGCCAATGGAGAAAGGCCTTGTGTCTGACTTGCAGCAGCCTCCTGAAGGACCATGGAGTCTTCTGTATGATGCAGCATGCCATTGGAACATCTGGTTGGGGGAGTGGGGGGAGGTTGTATTGTCCTCACCCCTGTAAATGCCCCTTCGGTAAAAGAGGCCTTAAGGTGCAGAACTGATAAGAAGCCTATATCAGCCTACTGAAGCATTTTTTTTGGGGGGGGGGGGGGGTGGTGGTCATAGGACACTTTTTTATCTTTGACTTGGCCACTGCCTTTTAGCGTGCCTGAATATTTAGTCAGACCTTGTGGCGGTCAGGTCAGCTGGTATAGGGTTAGGATAGGGTTAAAGCAGTCTATGGTGAATTCGGTACCATGCGAACTTCATACCGGTGAATTCGCAACTGCTATGAGTTTGGTACCGGTGAGTTTGGTACCGCTATTGATCCCATCGTGTGAATCACATAGTGCCTCAGCATTCTACACCTCAAATCCGCATACATAACCACATAGAAACTTCGTTTTCTAAAAGTCTGTCGGTGGTGCAAACGGCTGTAAGTCGGCATCAATGTATTGGTGAGGGTATATTTTACGCACTGTTTCCATTGTTTTGTCCAGGAGCTCACAGATTTAATGGGCATTGTTACATAATCTATGCCAAATTAATCGTTGAATAGTCTCTGCAGAATCCGGGCTAGATCTCAACAAAAATATATCAATTTAAAAATGTTACAATCAATATTTACCAACAGAAATGTGGGAAATAAAAGGAACGAACAAATTTACAAAAATTCTCTGCAGGTTCGTTTCCATTGACCAATCTGACGTCGGTATACCAAATACATCTATCGGTTGTTCCTGACTCCAGACCGGATTCAAATATTTATAGGTAAAACTTATTTAATCAACTCTTAAAATTCATTTATTAAAAGTTATATTCCATTATTCAAAGGCTCCATATAATTTATTTTCCATTAATCGAAGTAACAAATTTTGACGCCTTAGTATATATAGATGATCAACAAGTGTGTGGCTGATGGAATAGGCCGGGATGGTGTTATATGGCCCTTGGGTGCAGTATCCAATGCCTTACCATTTCAAATATGTATGGAATACAATCTGAATCCTACCTTCTACCATAAGATAGTGGGAGCACTAGCATATTGATTATCGCATGTATGCATGTCAGGAGGAAGCCTAAGAAACTCAGGGGAAAGAACATCTGACCGCGTCCTATTGATCCAATCTCAGTTGAACTTGGGTTCTGTTGACACGGTCAAGTGACTACCAGAACTCACCATGCCTCTATTTAAACCTTCTCATCGGTGATTACCTGCTGACAGAGACAGGGAACCCCAAACACGTTCTAATCAGGTCATGGTCATGAATAGATATTCCAGATCGACCCGGAAACTGAATCAATAGCTTGCGTTTTAGACAGGGTCCCTGCCCAAATGAAATAAGGAACTGGTAACTACTTCTTACGTAATAGACCTTGATCTGAGAGACATGCCACCTCTCTTGGCTCTGCATAGACTTACTCAAATCTTTTTCTCTTCTCTTCTTTTATTAGGTCATAGAGTCAAACATTACATTTATTTTTCATCCAGGCTAGATCTCAACAAAAATATATCAATTTAAAAGTGTTACAATCACCGATTTTGCCGTACTGGCTGTAAGGAAGATAATACAGGCCTAATACAAGTCCAAATAGAATAAATGAAATAGAAAATAAAGGATACAGGGACTGAGGCCAGTCTAGGCTCTACAGTCTCAGTCTGCCAATGTGGCAATCTCTCAGCGGATCTTTTGCGGAAGTAGAGTACAGGATCTCTGCTAGGAGAGTGCAAGTAATGGCGGCGTTACCCATAGTGCACCAAAAATATGGAACCCAGTAGTCTATTGTACAAATGACAACGAAAGCAAACACATATAGAATGGCCTATTTTACCTACTCAGATCGGATAAACTTGACAAACAATAAATTTACTCGTTTAGAATTAGAATGTATAACAAAGGACCAGCTTTTACTGATAACTGACAATACCTAAAAGTCACCAGGGGGTGCCAACGTGAATTGTAAGATAAGCCATTAAGTACACAAATCAGTAAAATACTACTCACTTGGTGGTAACGAGCAATTTACACTGACAGGGACTGGATGAGAAACAAATATATTACTGCTGAGCTCCATTGAACTTGATTTCTATTTCATCTAGATTTACTATGTTTAATTCACTTATTTTGAAAAACCCTACTTTCAGTAATATTCTGTAGTTCAGATGCATGCCAAGGTAGTCGACCTCTGCCACCTCTTGCCTAAGATGAATGTCGCCCTTCAAAGGTCATATTACCTGTATTATTCTCCGAAGAAGACAGGATGCCGTCTGTCTGCTGAGAAGTGTCATGTCATTCTGATCAACAGTATGGTTTCCCCTTGGCGTTTCTGGAAATGTCGTCAGGCTCTGGTTACATGAAACACAGAAACCAGTTAGAGTCAGACTAATCACGAGTAAGGCCCGGCGTCCACCTACTACGATATGGCACCGATATGGTCTCTGATACACCTCCCGATAAAAATTCAAAATCGCGTCGGAAGGTCACCTAATATCGGGGCAGTTAACCACGTCTCTGCGATTAGACACCGATAAAAACCCCATACAATGTGTGGTGGACTGGCATGTCTAGACATATGTCTACGATTTTGCACCTTCCCACTATGTCTCCGATATTTGCTTTTTGTATCGGTGCTATATCGGAAGCTCTAAATTTCTATCGTAGTAGGTGGACGCCAGGCCTTAGGCGTCACCAGCATGTGACCATTGTAGGTTCTCACCAGACTTTCTCAGGGATCTTTTACACCACAAGGGTGGTGATCGAATCTATGTAATGAATTTAGGTAGAAATCTCACACCTACATATTAACCGAGGGGAAAGTTATTTTATTTCCCACACCACATAGACATGGTATGAGAAGGATTGGCCTTTGATAAAGCAGTAAATCTACCACTGCTGGGGATGAAGGAGAAAAGTGGCTGCAGTGGGACTCAAATCAACAAGGTCCAATAACCTTGGGATTACAAGTCCAGTGCTCTTTACCACTGAGCTGACTCCCCATCCCGGTCGCTTTTGTTATGTATGCATGCAACATGAGGAGGCGAGGCGACCGAGAGGGTGAACAGATTGGTAATTGCTGTCCACCCCAGCTGACCGAAAAACAAGGCATCATTTGACATAAGGAGAGTGATATCTAGTTTCCTTCCACCAGAGAGGATGCAAGGTGAAGGAGGTCCACAGTAGGTCTTCGGACAGTCTATGTGTTGTGATGGTTGTCAGTGAAGCTCTGCCCTGCTCGTCAAAAGCGACAGGGGCAGACCGACGTGTATTAAGTCCAGCAGCTTAGGTCATAACAGGAAGATAGAGCTGCAATAACAATGATGAATACAGCAATAAAATGATTCGTCATAGGAAGGAGGTATTAAGATCTATGAAGGTTCAGTGTAACAAATAAAAAAAATCATTTACTGTACACAACTAAACGTCCTGCTGTGTATAAGACTGGTAACTATTGGGCTATGGAGGCGGCCATCTTGACTTCCACCTCAAACAAAACACCAGGGGGTAGGTGCAGTTATCAATTTAGATTAGGGAGATTGTGTGACGATTATCAGTGGACTATAACAGATGATAACGGCTACTACATTGGTTCAATCTTACAATTTCCATGGTGGTGAATGGAACTAGCACACTAGTGTGTCAATTACGAACAGGATTAAGGAAATACTTTGCATATAACCTGAGAATGTATGAGGAAATCATTGTCCTTTGTGCCCAGTCTGTGTCTGTGTCTATGGATATGTCATACGTCCTGTGACTATTGTTAGCAATATCATAAAACTGGATGATTTTTAATCTTGGCCACCGTATGCCACGACTGGAGATTGGCATAGTGATTTCATGAGGCGAAGCCTAGTGAAGTCTGGAGCCAAAACTTCAGGAGTGGCATGCGGTGGCCATGATTAAAACTAATCCGGTTTTGTTTTATCCTCCCCCGTCTCCTCGATTTTGGAATATTACCTGATAAAAATGCTGTATGCCACTAGTGGCATATAACACTCTGTATGCCAGTCAGCGTTGCATACGGAAACTCAATGTAAAGCCTATGGAATTTTATATTAGGGGTAGAATAATAAAGCCTATTTCATGGAAGACTGCCAAACATGATGACGAATAAATTATGGCAATGCAACTTTAAACTAGGAGTGAATAGTATATTCATCATTGATGAATGAGCGTCCAATTATAAATGAATAACAATTGAAAGTTTTGGGTTAGATTGAGTATACGGATCCTTCTCTATAACACACTTGCACCCAGTAACCTTGCCATTTCTTCAACTGCCTATCTAGGATCCAAACAGATCAAGCAACAGTAAGGTATTTTGGTCTTGAGTGATTGGTCATGGTCAGCTGGGCACACCTCTCAGACCCTGAGACACTGGCGCCCTGCTCTCAATAGAACACACTGCACGAAAATCACTATTTTACATATGTATAAGAAACGCGTCTAACAGCAGGATTTTGTGTCTAGAAGTTAGACCTGTTATCCGTCTCGTAGACGCCTTATCTAGTGGTGTATATACATGTCCATGGTGCGGTCTTATATATGTCATATATACGCCTGATTCCGTTGTATATACACCAATCTCAAAAAGTTCCATTCTCTGCCACTTGGGGACACTACTGGTAGCATATTTCATTTGCCATTAACCTTCCAAGTCTGTATTATATAAAAATTGCAATCTTATATTACCAATTTATTTTATAAAAACCTAATTAAGTATAAATTGATTAATTACACATAATAAACCCTGTATTTGTTGTTTTTTTACCGTTTTTCTAAAAGATTTGACTTTAAAACACCATGCCTATGTGTGGTCAATCTTGGCTTAGCATATAAGCAACCTCTTCAAGGTTATAGCTAACTACTGAAATCATCTTACCCCCTGCGAATGTGACCGCACAGGTGTGAATGCAGCCGCATTCACACCACATGTCTACCCGGCCCCCGCCGACACCATAACACCTCGCGGCGGACAGCGGCAGGCATGGGCGGGCAGTGGAGGGTGGGGGAGGGTTTCTCACTGAGTCAACCTGTACAAACGCGGCTGGTGGCGGGCGGTGGGCGGCGGGCAGCGGGGGACTTCTCACTGAGGCTGGCTGGGGGTGGCGTGGGGTGGTGGGGGGGCGGTAGGGGGTGGGGTTGGGAGGTCGCGGGTGGCGGGTCAGTGTTGGTGTATCCTCTACCAACACCCACAGGCCCGGGTGGGCTGCGGGTCGCACTTTTTTTTTTTTTGGTATCATATATACGCCTGGCGTATATATATGTTGCGCAGAGTATATTTTATCTTAAATACGCCAGGCTGGAAAGACAGCCAAGTCGCGCGCGTCTACATATGGAAACTGTCTTGTAGACGCCCGAAACGTAGACGCGTATAAGAGGTGTATACAAGTATAAACAAGCCATGATACAGCCGATACGTGCGTTATCGCAATGGAGTATATATATGTAAAATAGTGGTTTTCGTGCAGTGACAGTGAATAGCTCACAGGTAGTAAAGGGATATGTTTCTGGAAGCACACTGAAAGTTCAATGTGACCACTCTAACCCTGACTCTAGATGATGTATTTAGCGCATGCAAGCATAGCGTCTTCTTGCCAGGGTATCTGCATGATTATATAAAGAGAGGTTTGTTTGACATCATAAATGAGTAACAAATAGCCACTGCCAAACATTTGTGCAGGTGGGAAAAATAATTTCGATATGCCATTTCAAAACCTGTGTTCTGCTATTTCAGTGTAAATCTATCAATCGTATTTCTCCAAAATATGGAGATTCCTTTACGATTGAAGTAGAACATATATAATTCATGAATTATGTTGGTCTAGGATGTGCCCATCTCTGTAGACCTCCCTTCCAAATAATGGCGTTACAAATCTACCCCGATCGACATTGTTTATTACCAGTACACACTAATGATACTGTGATATAACTGGGTTTTTTTTTCATTTTGACTATAGAGGTGACCCGACCTAATTGGTTCTTCTTGACAGCAGACATGTTCACCTTACTACAGCAATACATCAAAAATTTGGGACCTGTTTCAGTAGTCTTGTGACATTAGGCCTAGACAGACATCAACAGCGGCACCAACAGTGCAAGCAACGGCGGAAAAAGAATATCAGAAGATTGAAGTGACAAATCTTCTCCATATTTGTAACGATTATAGATTATATGTATCCCCTACTCATGTTAAAGTTTCATTGCTTAATTCTTGCGAGAAGTGAGTGAAACTCCGTGTGTCATCGACTGCAATCTTGTGGTCTGTCCGTATGGTGTCACTGACGCCATCTAGTTTGTTCTCTGCCTTGCAGTGTCCTGTCACCAACCACCCCAAACCATAACCCCGACCATCAGCGCAGTCTAGTCAGGTGCATTCATTGCATTACTGTCAGTGCGGCGACACAAGATCTATTAGCATTCAACCCAACAAAAAGAGTTGTGGCATAGCATGCTGAATGAGCGGCCATCCACGGTAGTCGCATTTGTTCCTGACCTGCTGTTTCAAAACCATAGACTTAACCCACGTTTTGAAACAGCTCAGGATCTTCAGTTCCTTGTAGCGGCGACCACCGTGCTTACCCTGTATCAACTGTGTCTGACCGAATGCATGTATATTGCTACACCAAGTAGTCTATATACAGGGAACAAATTAAACAAGTGCATCGTGTATTAAGGACCACTAGGTAGATATTCAAGAACAGCTCTGATCTCTGTGTGAAATTCCTAGGGGATCCACACGTTTTTACAGCGACGACGGAAAATAGGTAGTTCTGTGTGGCATTTATTGCCATTATGTATCCATTATTGGTATCCATTGCTGATTACTCGTGAACCTTTTTTCATTCTCTTTGAAAGACCAATTATAGGGAGCTCAGAGTGGCCCCAAGGCTGGTGCCAATTACTGGAATGTTGTTTGGTACAGGGTCTCATATTCATGTCTTTGTGTGGAGGTTGGAGGGTTATCCTGGTGACTTCGACCAGCAAGACCTGTCACCTCTAGTTTTCAGTCGGAAAGACTTAAATAGAACTGAACGAGAGTTAGCCGGATTAGCTTTTATGGCACGACGGACAGGTTGTGTATTACTGTTGCCGAGTGTAGTGAGTAGCAGACCTGACCGGAGTGGCTTGAAAACTAGTCAGGCTAACTCGAGTTCGGTTCTGTATTTATCCTACCCCGTCTCTATACACTTCAGGTGTGAGTTCTATTTTTCGATTATTCTGTATCATCCTAGCAACATCTGAATGGGCATTTTGAGTGCAACCGAAACGTTTTTCGTAGTAGCTGAAATCCTGGTCTCTGATTGGTCATTTTTTTTATTACTCTAGTGGCATAAAAAACACTTTATGTCACAGCATCCCACATAAAATTTGCCTATGTTCATTCTATGGCGGCTTTTTATTAGGGGAAGGATAAATTCAGTTATTATACAGGCTATTGGCCGATTTGATCTCACCTAGCAGCATGGATGATTTATATTGGTCAATGACCTTCTTTTGCATGAATGTAGTCAGTTAACATTAGTATGTATTATACATTTCTTTCCTCATGAATCGCCATGGACCGCATTAGCTTTGATGTCATTATTGAGGGTTCCCTGTCATTATATGACGTTATGACTAGCCGGCCGGTCAGGACTAACGTGGGAGCAGAAGAGACTGGGCCATAGCTATGGTCTGGCATGACCTGGGGGGTCTTTAACCATGTGGTCCTGCGTTTAACTATTAAGACAAGCTTAGCAGGGGACTGCCTTAACCATGGATCTTAGCCAAATTGTCAAAAAGTGTTTAACAAGTTTGACCCACATCTTACAAACTGTCCTCCACATACCCAAAAGGGTCCTAGACGGGGGACACCTGTATATGATTCAAATTCACAGAGGAGAAGCTCATTTATCAATTTAACTACTGGCAGTATGTATATAATGGTATGTAATACAAATTGCCAGTGTTAGAGGAGAAATAGCTTAAATATTTAGTTAGATTCGTTGATAATTGAAAATTATGAAATTAGCTTCTACAACCCCCACTATGTCGCACTACCTGCAGTTCTTAGGAACTCTCCTCCATAGGGGTCCCATAACTGTCTTACAGCATTTTTTGTCCTAGCCCAAGACCGAATTCAGTCCTAGGAGACTAATCATACAAGATTTCACACCCTACGCGGGACACCACTTGTTAAACGGTAAAGGTCTTTCTTCCTAAGATATGTCTTGGATTTCTAGTCTGATCCTAGGAGGATTCTTCTGCTAGGGCCAGAACTTGTTAAACGGTGCCCTGGGTCCCGGGCCCCCTCTGGTCACGTGAGTGCCCCCACGTCATGTCGGCCTCACTCGCTCCTGCTCCTTCTCCTTCGCTTGTTACGGAAGACCTGCACCCTGTTGAGTACACACAAAACCATAAGCAGAACCACTGGAAAGATGACCAAGACGATCCGGGCCACAAAAAAAGTGCGGAGGCTGTAACAACTAAGAAGCCTACAGCCAGCAGCACTGATGACTGGTTAACCAGGCTGGTGTCCCCCACACTCTCCACTTGTCCCCTCACCACGGTATAATAGTCCTGTTGCAGTCGACTAAGACTTGCTCTACGTCGGAGCCTCCTCTTCCTCTCGCCCTACTGGCCGTTCTTGGCTCACTGGCATGCCTCGCCACAGCCTGGGCCGCCTATGCCCAGGTCCACCCAGCTATGCCTGAGGATAACGCATTCCTGGTCGTTACGGGCTCCTCCTCGATGTCCCAGAGCCTCACAGCTGTCTTCCGGATGCCGGCCTACAGCACCATGGCACCTGGGACCTGTTTCACTAGTTTCGTGACATGTCTAGATGGCGTGACATGTCTAGATGGTGTGTCCGGTTTCATAAGAACTATAGTTTAAACTTCATTTTGTGCGTTCTTGCTTGCACTGTTGGTGCCGCTTTTCATGTCTGTCTTCACTTTTGTCACAAAACTAGTGAAACATGTCCATGATGTGTAGATTTGTCTAATTCCTATGTTTGGGGTCTGTCTTTTCCTAAGGGCAGCTACTTGTGTTGTCACAAAACCAGACAACCCCAGTGTCTGTATGGTGTCATAGACATGTCACGAAACTAGTGAAACAGGTCCCTGGACCTTTGCCATGTCTCTGAGGGCCTATGTTTCGGACGACGCCTCTTCAATGGCCGCCGTCACCATCACTTCGGCCTACAATGCCATACTACCCAACCTTGCCGTCCAGTCTCATAAACCGTGTCTTCTATTACTTGAAAGTTTGACAATGTTTATGAGTGTAGTCAGGAGAAAGATAAATCTGTTTTAATGCCATAGCACAGTTAGATATACTGCAGAACTAAAGAGTTGGAGATGTTTGGGATTGCCGTTCACCGTACTCTTGAAGGGTGTCCCAAAGTGTGGGAGCACCAGGCCAAAGGGAAAGCCTTCTCTGGAGTCGTTGCTTCACGTTTTGCGGATCGCGCAATAGCGATCCGAGGTCAAAAGCGTTGCTTCAGATTTTCTGCGGATCACATCATAATTATGTCGCCATCTATATCAAATTGAAAATCTAATGAACCTTTCACCTATGACGCTGAAAATGCGGTGTTCTGAAAGGTAGCGATACAACATGAGAATAACGATACTACACGGCACGATCCGATAATATCGGAGCAACGCCTTCCCACATCAATAGGAGCAACGATCCCGTGGGCAGGTAGATTGACGTTACACCAGTGCGGCCTAGGAATAGGTGGTGAAATGGAATGATAATTTCCGCAGCAAAATTATACATCACAATTTCAATATACTATACTGAAACCACTAGTAATATCGTTCCAAATAACCCATGATATCGCTACCAAATCCATAAAAATGTTTAATCAGTTTCAGATTGACTAGAGAAAGCGAATAAAAAACTTGTTATTTTTCTTCAATCCCTAAATGGGAACTATGTGCTAATTTACCCTTTCTTTTCTGTGTTTTATGACTTAGAATCCTCGTCTGATTGATCATTTTGAAATCAGTCTACTACGTGAGAGGCCCTTAGTCGTCCCGGGCGGAGTGAATCTCGTTATACCCTACTTATTTTCCCGCTCCTTCTAGGAAGAAACCATTTGAAGAATTGTATACATTGTAGATTGCGCGTTCTTCAGTCTATAAGAGGCTGAACGTTACCAATAACCCTTATCAATTTTGGTATCTTGTAACAATAAACCATTATCGTACGAACTTGGCAACCACTGAAAGTGATGTAAGAATGATCACTAAATTTCACCCATCCCATTCTAGAAGTGACGCAAGGTATCGTTATATAAAGAATACGTACCAAAGAATCACGTATGACAGGGGAATGGAGTCATGTGACCCTTAAGCCCATACATTTAGAGAATGGGGAATACGATACCTAAATACGTAATAGCGTTAATGATACTAATTTGAACTGTGGCCTCAGTACTAAGGGCCAATTGAATAGTAGGCGTACATGAATGCCAACTGGAGACTTACTCCTGAGATATGGACACAATTTTCTTTGTTCGTTTTCAGCGGTGTGTTCATTGAGGTGATGTTAATTGGTTCGTTGTTTGATAGTCTATTCAACAATGCGGGTCGTGGAAATAATATATAGGGGGTTGACCTATGCTCAGGAGAAAAAGGTAGCGGGTACGAATGGCTGATATCTAATTAAGTGTCGACCACGATAGGTCAGTCACAGCTGTGGCTTAGAAATCCAGGACACAAATGCTCGCCTGATAGATAATATGACACCTGGAAGGTGGGATGAATATGACTGATGTGCTCTGGCGATCTCGAGCTGACCAGTAACATCGGGCTTCAGCCGACATTATTCTTCCCTGTGATCGGGGTCAGCACCATCAGATTCCTAAATCTGTAACACAAATTGGGCTCTGTGGGGTTGGGTAGGTATTTTGGAAAAGACCAACAGGCACTACGGCCAAACAGCATCCGCTTCAGAATCGGGTTAACTGCATCCGGTCCGTGCGCATGACCACCGAGCAGGGACCACGTGACCTCTTGCTATGAATGCTGGGAGGACTTCTTATGCCGGGCCATCCCCTGACTTCCGTCTGCCGCACACTCCCAGCTGCCCCCCCCCTCCCCCCTCACCTTTACCGCCCGGGAGTCCTAGGGACATCTAACCGCCTTTTCCTGTTAGTGGACATGGCCGCTGACGTATCACAGGCCGTTGCTGCAGAGTCCTAGTATGAACAAATGGTTGTCACTATGTGCCTTTAGATCTTTGGGGAATCTTTTAGAAGTAGAAATAGGTGATATATTCATTACGAATTTTCCAAGAATAATACAGAAGACCAGGCATTTACTTGTGCAGATAGCAACTGGGGCTGACAGTGAGAGGCTTTTTTTTGCCACCATGCAATCATATACACATGCACCAATTTAAGAGTAAAACATTCCACAGAGGCATGTGTTTTACTACCTAGTCATATAAGAATCAAGGGAAATAAACTAGTATCTGAAAAACTCGCACTGACGATACATTATTGGAAGAAAAAAAAAAAGAAAAAAAAAGCAAAACAGACAATCTTTAGATAGAATAGTGCCAGAGCCCACATGTTTCCGAATACAGACCTGAAACCAATAGCCAAAGAGTACATTAAGGGACAGAAACTCTGGAACTGCATCAGAGAAGCAAACTATGGGACATCGTAGTATCTACTAGCCAGACCTTCAGGAAAGACAAGCTAACGGGTTAGTTTGACCCTTCTGCAGATGGTCACCTCCTAAGAGGTGAATTAGTGCCTGTAACTCTCCCTTACTTGAATGAATATAAAATCCGAAAATAACAAGGCACCCAACGACTAGCATAAGATAGATAAGTCCTCGAGCGAAAATGTGCATACCAGTCTGAGGGCAATCCATGTCCTTTTTAGAGCGTGCTTGCACGCGCTAAATACATCATCTAGAGACCTAAAGGTTAGAGTAGTCACATATATACACTTTCAGCGTGCTGCCAGAAAACTATCCCTTCACCATCTGCGTGCTATCCACTGTGACAGTGTGAAAGGAGCAGGGTGCTAGTGTCTCAGGGACTTAGAAGCATGCTCAGCTGACCATGACCAATCACTAGAGACCGAAATACCTCACTGACCCATTGGTGCTTGACCTTGATATTTGTGGATCCTATACTCAGGTTGCAGAAATAGCAGGCTGACTGGGTTCCATTAGGTTACAGAAAACAATCCATAGACTGAATGTAACCCAAACCTATTAATTGTTATTATACGTTTGGACTAGTTATGTTCCAGGCAGTTCGGGCAGCCCCGTTTGGCTGAAACGTGTGACACCGTGAAAGTTTTGTCTTTTTATTACTTTGACTTGACTCACCCCTTATTATGCAAAGCTGTTGAGTTTTGCTATTACTAGACCGATGGCACCACGGACTAATGGCACCTGGACCGATGGCAACATTTTCCCCAGACCGATGGCACCACTACCTAGACTGATGGCACCACTCACTTGGACTTATGACACTACTCACAAAGTCACTGCTCTTTACGATATGCTTGCTTTAACATTGTGACACTATGGACCTTGGTTAAAATTGGTTTCAATGATAAAACTATTAGGCGATGGTTTATCAATTAGGAGTGGGGGCATTTTTTTCGTTAGGGTATATTTTTAGTCAATTTTGTATGGAGTGAACAACTTATTCTGTTACTTCTGTGGAGGGGGCGGTTAATTATTCTTTTATAATTTCGGGGGGGGGGGGGGGGGCTTGTTTTGTTGGCCCAGGGGGTCGGGGGGTTGGGGGTTCTTATGTCATTCTGATTATTCAAAAAAATATATTCATATGGTTGGTGCTAATCTTGTATGAATCAATCACTCGTTACTGGTCTAAAACCATATATCAGACATAGCCCTACACCGAGTAGTGGCGGTGGCAGCCCCCAAACACCCGGCCCCCTGAGCCCCGATGTCGGTAAACTCGGCTGGCGGAGGCCCCTCGGTGTCAGCGGTGGTCGCAGAGGCCAGGTGCTCACGAAATCACCGGTGTTTTTTTTAGTTTAGAAAAAAAGACTTGAAAACAGAACTAGCAACCCTGGTGTTATAAGACTATTGCATATTATTATATACCTGTGCATAAACTCAGTGTAATTACACACTGCTGCTAGGGGTATAGTTATTGTACACAGATTGCACTGTATGCCGTGAATCAATGTACTGGTTACCTTGGAAAGTGACAGACTGCACACTTTGGGTGACAGATTGCATCCTTTGAGCCTTACCTGCATGCTTTGGGTGACAGATTGCACACTTTGACGAAATAACGCAATCTGATTGGTCGAGAGGCCAACAACAGAATTCTAGGTGCAAGATTTTAAAATGGCAGATCCCTTCACTTCACGAGTTCTGTGGCGTAGTACAGTATCCACGGAACGCGTTAGTGGGTACATTTATCAAACATCGAAGTAGAATATGAGTATGAATCACATGAAACACGTTAGAAAGCTTAGATATGCGAGATTGATCGATACGAACAAAGACACTCGCCGAGCGGGCAACTCTTAGATGTCAACAAATGGCCGCACCACTGTGACATCATAATCAGGGATTCCCTATGCTCTGGGGAATCCCGGGCCTCTCAGCCAATCCTCCAAAACAACTCCTTGGTCATAAATAATTTCATCCTGTTTGGAATCAGATGTACGCTTGATTCTGAACGCATCCCATGCTAGGCTAGTTAGAGTTATGTTTAACCATATATACGCCACTATCCAATCATTCCAATCTCTGCACATTGGGAGCTGTTATTTCTAATTCATTTGTCATTAATGCTCTATGCTAGTCCATATCAAAAGGAAAATAAGTCTTATATTACCATTTTATGTTATATGATCTTTCAAAAACCCAATAGGGTATTATTTTTGAGCGCGGGAAATCGCGCTCATATACGTCATCTAGAGTCTAGAGAGCTCACACAGGGTTTCAGCTTACTGCAGAGAATCTAACACTTCACTATCAATGTTCCACTATAAAGGCCTGGTTAAATGAGCAGGGGTCCAGTATCAAGCCTTACCATACCCCCTGCCCCACTACTGACTTGGTTCCTTTTAATAGAACTTTCATGGCTGAGTGACCTTGTGATTGTGTGTGCGCTGCAGTCTAGGAAATCAACAGAAATCACATATTTTCAATATATGAAATACTCAAGATCAATACCAGGATTCTATAAATGGTCCAAGATCACAGAGAAATGACAATTATGGTATTTTGAGTGTGATAAGTGTACAAACTAGGAGCAAATAGTATGTTCATCATTGATGAATGAGCATTCAATTATAAATGAATAACAATTGAAAGGTTTACAGTCAGTGTCTGCCTGTGTCTACGATTCAAATATATCAAGCACCAGTAGGTCAATCAGGTATTTTGGTTTTGAGTGATTGGACAGTTGACCAAGACCGTCAATGAAAAATTCAGTCACAACCATGACAAGTCAGGGTGACAAGTTGAATGGGATGTGTGGTATGCTAGACCAGGCACAAGTCGAAATCAAAAGTTAGCCAACATATGACAAACACCTCAAAAGAAATATGCCAATGTATTTATGAGTTGATCATGAAACATTTTCACTGTATTAGGATACTGCTATTTTGATTAAGTAATCAGTTGCCATCTGTTGATACATGTAATATATGTCTGTACTATAACGTAAGCCTTGTATTTTTGTCATCGTATACCTATATTGTAACACTATGTAAATGTAGAAGCATCAACTCATCATCATCTTATAAACTGGCGAATGTAACTAATTTAGAGAACTAACCAATTGTATTAACGGGAAGAGCTTTCCTCATTGAAAGATGTGAATAAAAGCATTAAAAAAGTAGAATTTTATGACATGATAAATATTCCTGTTGGTGATACTTTGGAAAAAAAGCTATTAAATCCATTCTCTGGGTTTATTGAAACATTCTTACTTTTATTTCATGTAATAATTTAGGTATACCGCGCTCTTCCATTATAAATGGAAATAGCATTTGCTCCTAGTATTAACTGTACATGATAAACGCGGCATTCTTTTGTTTTTAGCGTTGTTTTTATACAACAGATTTTTCTGCTGAAAGAATCTATCCTAGACAAATCGAGATATTCTTGCATTGATTTTGTCCCTTTCTTTCCCGGTGCATCTAGCCTTTTTCAAAAGAATATTCTATTCTCTTATAAGTTCAATAGGTTGTTTGATATCTAAGGTTCATCATTATGGATTGAACAAAGGTTTGATATTTACATTGGATATCCAAGCAACTGTAAATCAAATTTACAATATACGAACATTTATCTTCTCCGTTATCATATACGAAATCTATCCCAGATTTGCTCGTTTAAGAAAATTTGCATTTTGTCCTATAGTACTTTTTTTAATTTTTTTTTTTTTAATCACGTTTATTTAGGGTCCTCAATACATGTATGATGTCCAAGGCTCGGCCGAGGCCGTTCTGCCGCCTGGTCCCTCTGATAACACAATTTGGTGTTTACAAGTAGTCTGTGGGTAGAACACTTTTACTCCAGATGTACACTAGCATACAAAAGCGCTCAGGGCTTACAGAGGGGTTTCTTAGCCAGAAAATACATAAATAATGTGATGAGGTGAAGTAAGACATAGTAGGGGTCAATCGACATTATACGATTACAGGAAGTATTGACATGTGATCTTCCATAGCATTCTTTTCTTTTAGTTTTCTTTAATTTAAATCATTTCTTTACCAGAAAAATCACTATTTGGTCGCTAAATGCATTACCTAGCACTCCAGGCCTCACCTGTTTTATGGTATATGGTATCTTCATTGTCTAAGATACCATTGCAGCATTAACGCCGCGTGCCATACCTTTGTATTATGGTTTAGACTTAAGGCGGTCACATACCTGTTATCTGAGGAGACAAAAAAGACGGGATGTTCCGTTAAGAGCTGTTAAGGTAAGACGGGAACAGTCTGGATAACACTGTCTGAATGACGAAAGCTAGTGAGGCTATTGATTTTTTGCGCAAAAACATACTTATATATACAGGCAAAACAGTAAATTTACAGTTATACACTGTAAAAAGTGTGTTTGGTTATACACACGAGATTCTCTAAACACCGTTTAATTCCCGCACGCTTACAACATTTACACACATACATCCAAACACCACTGGATTTTAAACACTTGTTCTTCTATTCAAACGCTTATTTTTTACACACTTAAACACTTTGCTCCCAAGTGTTTAACCGTTTACCGTTTACACACTAAGTGTTTAGTTTTACACATTTCTGTGTGTATTCCCCTGGCCTCGTTCTGATGGCGGCACACTTATTCTCAGCGAGGTGGCCACACACGTTTACAAGCAAGTGGAGAGAAATAGTTGAAAGTAAGCACCAAACTTAACATACCACCTGGAATTATTTCTTATATCATATAAACACAATCTTGTACCTCCATAACTAATACCATTACTACCATAACATGTTATCCTTCAATGGATCCTACACTGCAATATGTAAGCCCTATTTTACTCTATACACCCCAAATGAGAAATGCAGCAATTTTCGGAATCACCAACATAAAATGGCAAGTATGTGAGCTATTATTCAATAATTCACCTGATTATTGCTTCCAAGATGCTAAATTATCGGTGGGAGACGTGTTATGAACAAATATCTCACATACATGTAAATACTTCACATACACATACAAGGTAAGACCGCAGCATATTATGTAGGTCAAGCAAAAGTCGCCTTCACATACACAGCTGGACTTCCAGTTATCAGCTGGCATTGTTTTGACAGCTACTGACCGCAGTCAGCGCTTTCACACCTATATGTGGGGTTACCACCTAGTCAATTAGGCAGGCAGGTAGATGGGTAGACAGGTAGATGGGTAGGCAGGCAGATGGGTAGGCAGGTTGATGGGTAGGCAGGTAGATGGGTAGGAAGGTAGATGGGTAGGAGGTATGTAGATGGATGGGCAGGGAGATAGGTTGGAGGTAGATAAATTGGTAGGCAGGTTGATGGGTAGGTAGATGGTCCTATATGGTGAACTCGATACTGCTGTGGTCCCGGGCCTGCACTCCCTTGTGGTGGTCTAGTCGGCCGTGTGTGCGGTATCCGCCGGTCTGACAGGTCCGCGGGGGTGTGACCAGGGGACCGTGTGGTTGGTAGGCTGGCCATGTGAGGTGAGAAAGCTGGACGCGCTGAGGTCCGCGCACGGGTCCGCGCTATACTAAAAGAACACAACACTGATAATGTGTCTCTGAAAACCCAGTTTGAATGAGTCTGGGCTTGACCTAGATAATATTTAAGACATGGACTGTAAATGATCAACACTATACATGTACATTATACCGATATTGTAAAGTAAGATACAGGGGTAGATATAAGGGTGATATTGATACTACTATCTGAAGTATCTATACTTGGATTTTATAATATTTCCGACACAGTATTAAAGGACTGGAGAAGTTCACCACTATACATGTACATTATACCGATATTGTAGAGGAGGATACAGCACAGGTTTAGATATGAGGGTGATATTGATACTACTATCTGAGGTATTTATACGATTATTCAATATAAATACATGTGAACAAAATTATACTTACTTTTAACACCACCTCTCAACTGTCTTGTGTGTGTGGTCAGCTCGATGCTCATTAGTATTCTGCCGCCAAAACGAGGTTCGGTAGGTGTTGTGAATATTAACGTTTAAAACTAAACACTTAGTCAAAGATAGTGTGTAAACCATAAACGGCTAAACACCTATTGACAAAGTGTTTAGGTGTGTAAGTCATAAGTGTTTAAAGTATCCGAACAAGTGTTTAAATCTAATAGTGTTTGGATGTATGTGTGTAAATATTGCAAGTGTGCGGGAATTAAACTGTGTTTAGACAATCTGGTGTGTATAACCAAACGCACTTTTTACAGTGTATTTAGGCAAAGCGTCCCCGATGTGTTAACAACCTTGAGCCAAGGATACACCAAGCAGGAAACAGCAGTGATCTACGAAATCACAAACATGAAGTGGCGTGTGCATAAATGTGAAAAATTATTTCATCATTACCCCAGATCCCCAATGAAACAAAGTGGAAGCCGTAGTGGGCTTAATAAAATTTTATTAAATTTTATAAGTCTTATTGATATGAATAAGAGTAATACAATGAATAATCAATAATAAGAAGATAGTTATAATTGACAGATGTATGTGGTTGTCAATTATTATAAGTTTGTGATAACATAATGAAGATATTATGTAATATTACATAGTTATGAAGAACATGTAATAATAAAATAATATGAATAGCCCTACGAGTGTAAGGAGTAGGAGAGAGAAAAGGAGTGTGTGGGTGGGTAGAAAAAGTATGTGTAGAGTGTAGGAGACCTGAGAAGCGTATGAGGCAGAGTACAGTGTCGACCTAGCGCACTTTGATGTTTAGTGCGGCCGATAGTGGAGAGGTGGCGCAGGGGTGCGCTAGTGTAGAGTGGTTTCACCAGGGGGGGGCAATGACCACCCCTGACCATAGGCCATGGGCAACCCATTATCCCAGATCCCCAATGAAACAAAGTGGAAGCCGTATTGGGCTTAATAAAATTTTATTAAATTTTATAAGTCTTATTGATATGAATAAGAGTAATACAATGAATAATCAATAATAAGAAGATAGTTATAATTGACAGATGTATGTGGTTGTCAATTATTATAAGTTTGTGATAACATAATGAAGATATTATGTGATATTACATAGTTATGAAGAACATGTAATAATAAAATAATATGAATAGCCAAGAAGCCAATAGTTATAGGGAGAGGAGGGTTGGGAAAAAGTTTTTATAGTCATTTTTTGAAAGAGAGAGACTCAATAAGAGACTTGTTGACTGTCTCTTTGTCGGTGACCTTGATGTAGGCCCGGTGGGCTTGAGACTTCCACCCTCCGTATCTCTGGATGTTCAGCTCAGGAATGCCGGCCTCAAATGCCTGAGTGGCAGCGGCCTTCCTGAGGCTGTGGAGGGTGAATGTCCTTGCTGGTTGGCCTGTAGCCTGCAGCAGGCTGTCCCATTCCCTGGTCATGATCCGTGAGGTGATGGTTGTCCCATCGGGCATCGTGAGGAATGAGTCCCGCAGTGAAGCCGTAGGGGCCACCCGTAGCAGTTCTCGAATCGCGTGTCGGGGACACACTCTGAGATCGTCCGCGGCCTCGAGGCGCATCACCTTCTGCTCCCCCACATGCTGTAGGTTCTTTGCCGCCTTGATGGTTACAGTCACGTGGCGGTGCCCGAGGACCACGTCCCCACGTGTGAGGTGCTGCGCCGGGTCGAACGTAGGAGCGGATTGCGGTGCCACCTCTCCCTGCCGTAGGGCCGCGTAATAGATCAATAGCAGACCCGCTCTGATCGCCGTATGTAGGGGCGATGCCGTTAGGCCGTCAAGAACTGCTCTGAATATGTCCATCGGGATAGTGGGTTTCACATTTGGTACGTAGTCCTTGTTCCTTTTCATCCCCTCGAGGGCACGTCTCACCCGATGGTCCTCAGTTGGTCGGACGTCGCCCCCCGTCAGTCGCAGATGCGCGCGGACGTGCGACAGGTGGTTGGCGACCGTGGCTGGCGAGGGGGCGTGGTCGGCCACGTATTCCATGTAGCACGTGATCAGGCTCACGGTGGGTGCCCCGGGGTCGACTTTCATCCGCTCGAGAACGCCAGGTAGGTGGTCACTGCGGATCGCTGGTTTGCGAGCGTGCCTGGGACACGCGCCTCTGACTGGCACGCAGATGCCCTCGCCTGGAGTAACAGAAGAGCCTGATCTGCAGAAGAGACAGAGGACGGGTACAAAAGAAGCATGGGTACATGGGACGATAGGGTACAGCTCATGGTATTGAATGAGAGAATTGGCCCTATCGTAGTCCATCCTCGAGAGATGGGCTCTGCTCAAGGCATCTGCGATCACGTTTTGCACCCCGGGGATATGACTGAAGACCAATTCCACCTGCAAGCGTGCCTGGACCATCCATGCCTGGCGGGCACACTCTGCCAGGACTCGGTTTCGGGCACGCCCACTGTTGAGGGTCTGTACGGTCCCGAGGTTATCACAGAACACCTCTCCCGAGATCCGCGGTCGCTGTCGGTGATGAATGTGTGGAGCGCATATATCGTGTTCAGAGCCTCGAGCTCTGAGATGCACTCCACGGGGTCGAGAACGGGGCATACCTGGCCGGAGTACGAGTATCGGCCATCAGTCCCTCCGACACCCGACAGGCATGCGTCCACGGTGATGCGCCTCGTCGGCGGGCCTCGAAGGATGAGGGCGAGTCCATTCCACCCCTCAGCGAACTGAACGAACCAATCCAGATCCTGGCACATCTCGGAGTTGATGTTCATGTAGAATCCCCTCATCCCCCGTAGGGCCTCCAGCAGTTTAGAGACGAATGCCCGCGCCGGTCGTATACACCTTGCGACGTGTAATATCCTGCCCAGCACCAACTGGAGCTGGCGTTTGGTCAGGGTCCGGCATTTTGCTACGGCTGAGACGTGACCTCGGATATCCTCTAACTTGGCCGTAGGGATCGAGAGTGTCATGCTAAGGGCGTCGATCTCGATACCCGGCCACGTCACGTTCTGGCTGGGCTCCTGAGCTTTGTCATGGGCCTCGGGGAGACCCAGCTCGGCAAACAGTTCCCGTGCAATCCTGAAGTCCACGGCCGCCTTACCTCGGTCCTCGGAGAGGATGATGAGGTCGTCGAGGTACATCGCGGCCGTGACTCCCTTCGATCCCAGAATCCCCACGATGGCCTCCGCCACACACTGCATGTGGTATGAGGAGGCACGGGCACCGAATGGCATGGCCGTATCACAGTAGTGCCCGTCTCCCCACGTGAAACATAACAGCGGCCAGTCGAGGGGATCACATCTGAAATTCTTGTAGGCACGTGACCGTCATGTCCGTAATAATCCTCCTATCGTCCGTGCCCCGCTTTTCCCGTGTCATGAGTGGCGACACGTGACACCACGGGCTGAAAGGCGGTTCGTCAAACGGACCCAACATATTTGAGAAGCCTGCCTCCTTCACCAGAAACTTCTCTACCTGCACAGGGTGACCGGTCGCACTAGGGTGGTTGGCCACGCCCCTTGTGTCACTCTCCGGCCCGAGGTATCCTAGGGGGAAACCGTAGTGCAGGAATCCTAGGAGCTCCTGCGCCCCATCCACGGGCCCTAGGTAATGGTCCCAAGCCGACAGGTTGAGATCTGAGGGAACCTCAATCCTTGCGCTGAGAGCATTGGGGATTACCGTGTCGTGCACGGCCTGGTAGATCTCCGCGTGCCTGGCGGGCCCCACAGGCGTGAAGTCCGGCCATGTCTCCCGGCGATGCTCTCGGAAGGCGAAGGGGTCTGTCCTCACTCCCTCCCGGTGTATTCCGGTCTCGCATACCTCCCTGAGGGCCTTGAAATCCAGAGTGTTAGATCCCTCCTGTTCCCCCGGCGCGGTAACACTAACACCGGCCACGTAGGTGGAGATGGCCGGCGCCGGGGAAAGGGGGCGTATCTCCTCCGGGAGTGTATTCCCCGGGCATTTGTTGTTGTTTACCACTGCCCGTCGGCCACGTGCCGAGGGGGTCACGTGAGCGGTGACGTCACGTGTGGGGGCCGGCTTCATTTGATCACACTCCGGGCCGCCGGCTCCCCTTTCATCCTGGTATCGCACCTCGTCTACTGGCGGGGCGCGGCCTGCCCGTTTTTTTAAGTCGGCTGCGGGTGTTGAAGCACGCTCATGAGTGCCGCCGGCTTTATAGTCACTTGGAGTTGGTATCCCGCCTGTGGTACCCGCCGTGGTGTGGGTACAGGGGGAGCCGCCGTGTTTTCGTAGCCGTGACCATATGTGAGCTTGTGGTTGCAGGCGTGCACCGAGTGACCGCACTTCCTGCCCACGGAGTCACAAAAGGTGCACTCATGCAACCACCGGATGCCCCCCTCTGTGTGGTCGTTGCGGTGGCGGCACCCCCTCTCGCCATTGAAGTCCCGGCACGGGGCCTCGCTCCCCCGGGTATGTCCGTACTCCGTGTTGTGACTGCCGTTGGAGGTGTGTGCGGAGGTCATAGCAAGCCGGACACGCTCTTCCTGTATCCGGCCGTGCTCCGACCACCGCATCCTGCCGGATTCGACCTGGTCGAATACGTAGTTGGACCAACGTCTGACGCCGGCCCACGGCCGTGCCTGAGCGTCGACCGTTACCTGGTACAAGTGCTTAAACATGTGGTCCTTATCCTCGGAGTGCAAGGCGCGCTCGTCGCTTAACAGGGCCACAAAACAACTTATATACTCGAGTGGCCCGAGGCTCGACCGTAGGTCCAATTTCTTATGCAGCGTGTACACACCGTCCCGGTCCATGAACATGTACGGCTTCGCTGTCGGCCTGCGGGCATTAAGATCAGAAAGTAGTGAGCTCCTACCTGTCGTCCGGTCGTGGCGCATGGCCTCACGGCCGAATTCCCGCTGTAGGTGTTCTTCAGTCGTATATGTTTCTCTGAGTGCCCGAGGCAGGGGAAGCAGGCGATCGGTTTGCTCCTGGGCCCAGTCCCGTGTCCGTTTGGCCGGTGAGCCCGTGAGCCGGTCCTCCGCGATGCCGGTCGGGAGATTTGCATTATGGCGTCCATCATGCCGTCCATCTGCCGGGACATTTTCGTAACATTGGTCCTGACTTCGCCGACATCTGTCCTGACCTCGTTCACGTCCGTCCTTACTCCCCCAAGGTTGGTCTCTAGGGCAGTTATACGTGAGGCCCGAGACCGTCCGCTAGTGCTCGTACCTTGCTGAGAGACCGACTCCACGTGGTCGCTCTCGGCCGTAGGTTGCTGCCGCAGGGTAATTTCAGAATCCGTCTCCGCTGCCGCGGATGCCGCCATCGCACTTCTGGTCAACATAATTTACACAATAAATCGCTAAACCACTATATCGCTTGGTATGCCTCTCCTCGTCTGCCGATATTCAAGGGAATATGGAGACCCGAGGTACGAGGGGCGATAAGCCAAGGAGCGGAGTAGAAAAAGTACTTGTAGAGTGTAGGAGACCTGAGAAGCGTATGAGGCAGAGTACAGTGTCGACCTAGCGCACTTTGATGTTTAGTGCGGCCGATAGTGGAGAGGTGGCGCAGGGGTGCGCTAGTGTAGAGTGGTTTCACCAGGGGGGGCAATGATCACCCCTGACCATAGGCCATGGGCAACCAATGATAATGATGTACTGGAGATCTGGTGTAGGGGACTACTGCACGACTTATGAAAGATGGCATGTAAGTAAAGTAAACATGGGTCCCTATGTACTCATTGACTGTAATGTTCAGTTGTGATGTAATGTGATGTATCTGTTAATGGAGGTCCATGTTCTGATTGTCCGATCTATATGTAGACGGAAACAGTGGAAGATTACTGTATTTTCATGTGAACTCTTTTCGTCTTTAACTCTTATAAAAATGTCTCTGCTATATTCTAGCGTCTCAGAAGCAATAATCAGGTGAATTATGAAATGATATCTAAAATACATGGCAAATGTGCGTCTCTCGCTTGGCATGCCGCGGCTTAAAGAATCATATGTTTGACTATACAGTTGGCTATCTAAATATGCAAAGTCTTAACGAGCAGTCATTAAAGGTTCAACTCAAATGACCTGTGTATCACATAATTGCCGGTTTTCGGATACTACTTTTCTGTTAGATGTTGCTTCCTCGAACGACGGAACACACTTACAGAGTCTGTCGAGTCATTGCTTACTTGTCGTGCAGGAACAAGTAGTGCTATCTAAGTGGACAATTTACGAACCGCCGACGAACATATTCGTAGCTTACCAATCGCACCCGCCGACAACACATCGACCGAAAGGAAACTCTTGCTGATTTGCATAACTAATAGCAAATAATGAGCAAGTACAATTCAACACAGATAGTTTACAGTCGAGGCCGAAGTAGTATTGTCCTGTGTGTTAATTGGTGTGGTGATGGCGGCTTGGGATTCCTCTGGCCGTTTCGGAAAATTTCTTTGGATTTTCCCTGTCTGTGATCACACTATCTAGTAGAACGGTGCTCCGCCGACTGTTGGACCGAAGAAAAAAAGTAAACGGCTCGAGGTCTCAGGTGTTATACAAAAAGAAATGAAAACTCCATTGCTAAATCCTCCATGTTGGGAGGTTCATTCATAGCAGTTTACCTCTGGTGAATGTACCAATGAAAGAAAAACGTATAAAAAGAGAGAAGAATATCGCTTCCAAAGACTGCTCTAGGACACCCCGGCTGGTACTAAGAGGGGACCCCCACCTACCACGATAGGCCACGACATGCTTCCCGATCGCTACGATTTGAATTGGCGAAATCGTGACCTATCGGGAGGTCCCCGAATCGTAGACCTCTGTCGTGATCCAATCGGTGAATCATACGCGCTGACCACGATATCTTCCCGATAGGCTACGATACCTAACGACAGGCTACGAAATTTCCAACATGTTGGAAATTATCGGGACCTCTACGATTGGCGTTTTCATCGCAGCCTATCGTGAGCTGTCGTAAACGGAATCGCAGAAACCTGTTCCACCTACCACGATTTTGCCAGACCTCACGCTAGAATCGGAATGGTGTCAGGAAGGCTGTCGTAAGGCCAATCAGGACCAGAATCGTCGTAGGTGGGGGCAGGCTTTTAGGAGAAACCAAATGAGAGTTAGTCGTGTTGCTGTTTATCGCACGACGGCAATGTCGTTTATTACTGCTCGAGGTGAAGCCGAGTGCAGTGATGTGCTACATTGCCAGAGTGCGGTAAACAACATGACTAACTCGGGTTTGGTTTAGAATTTATCCTACCCCGTCTAAATTACTTCAGCATATTAAGAAATAACATAAAACTCACCCATAATCAGTGATAATCATTGGTAGTTTTTCAAATGACGTCATTTGACAACTGTATCCAACTAGAGCGATAAATTTCATTTTCCTGCACCATAGACCAAATACAGTCTGCTTATGTTAAGCCTATAGATTTTTTTATTATTAGGGTAGGATAATGGAGCCTCCTGAGTGTAGACAGAAATCGGCCACCACCATTTACTAAAGAACATCACGGACAACTGGCCGGAAATACCTGAGCGCGTGGTACCGACCTAAAACTCATTTAGAGCCTTGATTAGGGCTTCCTGATTTGTAGTATCGTATATATACGACTTGTCGAGTCCTATTGAGCTTCTGCATGGGACAGGAGGCTCTTGGTACTTTTTGTTTCCCTTTTTTTTAACCTTTACTGGCAACCCTCTTTATAGGAACTGAGTCTTTGACCGTCTGGCAAGCAGAAGGATATAAAATTACAAGGGTATTGGCAATCCCTGACAGCATTTCTATGTACGCCTTAGCCTCTGGTATTTTCTATTCAGTTTAGGGAGTAGAACTAGATTGCCTACGGGGGTAGTTTTGAATCTCTCTACAGGCACAGTTCTGTATAGTATTTGGGGAAGGCATACTTTCGCATTCAATCTGTCGTCGGCTGTTGTTCATTCATCCGCCAGTGAAAGCGTTGGTTGCTAATGAGGCTCGAAGAACTAAGGTCAGGATTTTTCATAATATAAAACAAATAACATAAAAGCATAGATCCTGTACCACTAGTTGTACGAGTCAGCCTAAGCACCATGGAGAATCTGCCATGGAGAAACTGCGCATGTCAATGTTGCTGGTTAGCTCCTGGGAGCTGTTTCAAAACCATAGACTTCACTCGATTTTTGAAACAGCTCCCTGGCAGGTACACGCTGACCATGGAGATGGTGTACCAGTGTTGCTGTGGCAATGACCATTTTTTAATGTTTCGATTGAGAATGTGCATGTATCTAAACAAGAGACATGTTCAAGGTAATGAGGAGTTATATAATATTGCAACATCTTTGCCATTTTCATATGTGTTATATATGCGTAATATTAAAATGTAAGCTCTCCATATATCAATATGGTGATCTCCAGAGAACACCTTAAGTAAGGTTAGTAGGTTAGAGTAGATTAAAAACCTATCTTAACCCTATCAGTCCGAGTAATGCTTTGAGGCACTCCCAGGCAGGGGACGATGAATGCCTTGAGTTATTTCCATGCAGGGGACGACGAATGCCTCCAAGCATCTTTTGGGGCCATTACTGAAAACGGTATTCTTTGTGACAAAATTCACAGACTTTCTTAATTTTGTCAAAATAATTGAAAAACACTATAGGCATCATTAGTCAGTGTGAGTGTTCTATATGAAACTAAGACAACGCATATCAAATGCACCTGTTGAATAATTTCCGGTACCATTGTCATAAGGGCATCGTCCCCTGGGGGTATATGGCTTAATATCTGTTGGACTTGGCATGTAGGCCTCCTGCAAGGTGTGTTAATCAATTCAGGAAAGTAATGTTGCATTACTTTCTATTCAGTCGTCCTATCGGTCTATGGCTAGGACTACTCCTCATGCCATATATATTGAGATGAGAAGCTTACGTTTTTCAGTTATTAAGCCCAATGCCCATCTACCGATTTCGGAACATTCATGTACCTTTGTCGGCGATAAACGGACGGTAATTTGTCTGAGGCAAGGCATCCTAACGGGGTCGGCCGTAGTCGGTAGATGTAGGACAGCTAGGCAAGGGTGTGCCACCGATTAGTAGACTGATTTGCTTAGGACTAATACCCACGAACCACTCTCCTCGATGTCTGCCCGTCGAGCGAAGGGTTACGTAATTTGCCTGCGACAAGTTTACCGAATCCTATACGATATATATTTTTTTTTAAATTACGCACAAATCATCACGAGAATGGTCTTCCTTTGTGGTTTCTCAAAGCATTACAATCATATCTCATTACATGTATTCCAGAGAGTACTTCCAGTTATACAATAGTACAAAAAAGAATATAAGCAGACCCACCACCACACGAGATAATACTCTACATGAGTGATGAGGAGAAGAGGATGATAAATGAAAAAATATATAGTAGAGCTTACCGAGCCGTAATTATTAGGTGACAAACATTATATCCGACACATTGATGTAAATAAAAAAAATAGAATTTCAATTTCAAATAAACAGGTATTGCATTTACATATACAGACATGATGCTTTGTGAGCTAATCGTTCAACCCATAATCGGTAGATGGGCATTGGGCTTTAGGTGAGCTTTTCCAAACAAGACCACATTTCATTTAATACAGCACCTTTGTTGCTGGAGGACACACTTTGCACATTCAAAACTTTATACTGCTAATGTAATCTGGTTGAGGCTTGAATGAATATCAATGCAACTTGTCTCCCATCGGGAAGCTTCACCTTCTATAATGGAGGTTATTGGCTCTTAGTCAATTTAGGAAGTGTAACTAGCTTGAATGAAGTCATGTCGTTTTTATCACAAATCGAATGCCCATAATAATCTGTCGTCTACAGGAATCACTATCACTGTTTTTTTTTATCTAAATGACAATGCTTAATTCATCCCTTGTCTTCTTCCCATGGCATCCCCTCACGAGTGACGTTTTACACTAATTGGCATCTTCTTGGTGTGAGCCCCACGCACGATTCTACGGTTCTTTTTTACCCTGAAGTCGCCTTCCCCATCAACAGCAGTTTGATGGATTCTGAATAACCAGTCTTTGCAATTTACTTTTAATTAGTTCACTTTCTGTTTGTTTAAATTCAGAAATCTGAATCAGTTCATTTCAGAGCCAATCATATCGTTTAAATTACACCTCAAAACGATATATCAGTTTCTTCCATTTGTGCTCTCAATTTGGGGACCTCATTCGTTTTAATTGCTCATTTCCGTGTTTTAATTGCGGAAAGGGTACAACTATGTCTTCAGTGTAAAAGCTGTTCACTACATATAGACTTCAAGATCTAACAAATTACCAGATCGTTTGACGAATTACGAAGGGATTTTCCGTTGATCATTACCCCATATCCCTGAATGAAGCAAGATGAAAGCCGGAGTGGGCTAATAAAATTGTATTTAATTTTGTATGTCTTATTGATATGAATAAGTTGGTATACAATGAATATCAATAATAATAATAATAAATGTATAATTGACAGATGTATTTTGATGTCAATTATGAATATTTCATGACATAATAAGTGAAGTTATTATGGATTATTACATAAGTATGAAGTACATGTAATAATAAAAATAGCCCTAGGAGTGAAGCGAGTAGGAGAAAAAGGTGAGGGTGGGTGGGTGGGTAGAAAAATGGTATGTGCGTACGGTATGACACCTGAGCAAAGTGTGAGACAGTGGAGAGTGTTGAGCTAGCGCACCTTGATGAGTGGCGCAGCTGACAGGGGAGAGGTGGCGCAGAGGTGCGCTAGTGTAGAGGTGCTTCACCAGGGGGGCAATGACCACCCCTGACCATAGGCCATGGGTAACCCATTATCCTCTTAGGCTATTTAGCTGTTTTCTTTAGCCTGATCTCAGTCCCTGGAATAAACCGCACTACTTCCTGTCCACCTTCGCCAAGCTTTCTAGGCTGTGGATAGAGTACAGCATTCTAATTTTTTTTTCTCAAATAATAAGTGTTCATAGTAAAATGTTTGTTGATGAAATTTAAATACACCCACTAGTAAATCATGACCAGGCTTTGTGATCTTAGGTTTGTGCTTCCCTGGTCGAAGATAACGTCAGTGTTGTATGAATACTAGCGTTTCCTTCCATTTCAATAGAAATTCTGGGTACCACAGATGTTCATTAGAGAATTCGATAGCATCTCTCCCGGGATGTATCACTCATTCACAGAATGTTTTTATACTAGTCTTATCGAAGTTTCTGATTTCTTACAATTTGTTGCTCTCCTTAATCAAAGAATTTTAAATCGAACAATCGAAATGAAGTTAAATTAAAAGTAAAAAGATTAAAATGAGGCAAAGAAAATAAAGCTAGTACACCTGATGAAGGGTGTTTATGCCAGGTCGATTATGATTTCAATCCTTTAATTTTTCATCGAACTCACTTAACCCTGATAGGTCACTGGGTACCAGGACTAATTCAACTCAATCGGTAAATGGTGCTGTCATTCCAGATATCAAATTTTTAAACATAGTGATCTATCATCTTAGAATCACACTGAGATCTAACTAACATATCTACATCGAAACCCTTGCCAGTCAAAATACCTCGACTCTTTGATCGCTCTTTCTTTTAAAAACACACACCTCCCTGATGTGACCAGCCGCAGAAGGGCCAGTCATACTTGCTCATATATTGTCAGTTTTCCTTGACTTAAAGATTGGTTGTATAAAGCTTCTGTAGTTATAGAGATATGTACATGGCGGTTGTAGCAACCACCTAAGGCGGCTGACAATGATACATCCAAACGATCTTCTGCCTACACCATCGACGTAAATGTACCGCTTCCCTATGACAATGGTACGTGTTTCTGTTGTCTCTAGTTGCATTAATCTCCCGTCTCCACGTCGGAAAACTGCAGTTTCATGGTTTTATACGTCAATGAATTCCTGAAACTGGAAACAGCGGCTATGAGAGTGGGAATGAATATCGATATCCTCTCAAGTCACTCTACATTTACATGATCACTCATTTATTATCAGTACTCTCATTTTCTAGTGGCTGGTGTATCATAAACTGACCACATGAATTAGAAGATCATTCGCGTACAATCTCTACATGAAACAACCTTGATAGAGGTAGTTTTCTATCTCTTTGGTTTGGTTCACTTTTATGAACGGGACTGTTACGCCTATAAAAACCCAGCGAGACACTTTTTGAAAATATTTCGGCGGGTTAATAATGACTCGTTCGTGAGGTATTGAATTGAAATATGCAGCTATTTGATATTTCTTATGGGTACAACGGTTTGAAAACAGGTGAATTGTGTGAATGCATTTTCGACTATCTTTAAAATTTCCACCTGAGAGTCGTATGAGCAGGCCAACTCAACCTGAGAGTCGTATGAGCAGGCCAACTCAACCTGAGAGTCGTATGAGCAGGCCAACTCAACCTGAGAGTCGTATGAGCAGGCCAACTCAACCTGAGAGTCGTATGAGCAGGCCAACTCAACCTGAGAGTCGTATGAGCAGGCCAACTCAATCTGAGAGTCGTATGAGCAGGCCAACTCAACCTGAGAGTCGTATGAGCAGGCCAACTCAACCTGAGAGTCGTATGAGCAGGCCAACTCAACCTGAGAGTCGTATGAGCAGGCCAACTCAACCTGAGAGTCGTATGAGCAGGCCAACTCAACCTGAGAGTCGTATGAGCAGGCCAACTCAACCTGAGAGTCGTATGAGCAGGCCAACTCAACCTGAGAGTCGTATGAGCAGGCCAACTCAACCTGAGAGTCGTATGAGCAGGCCAACTCAACCTGAGAGTCGTATGAGCAGGCCAACTCAACCTGAGAGTCGTATGAGCAGGCAAACTCAACCTGAGAGTCGTATGAGCAGGCAAACTCAACATGAGAGTCGTATGAACAGGCCAACTCAATCTGAGAGTCGTATGAGCAGGCCAACTCAACCTGAGAGTCGTATGAACAGGCCAACTCAACCTGAGAGTCGTATGAACAGGCCAACTCAACCTGAGAGTCGTATGAACAGGCCAACTCCCCCATCTTAGGGCCGAGTTGTTCCCGCCCTCTCGTCCGGAATCCCTCCTCTTCCAGTTTGACGAGTGTTCCGTTCACCCCTCCACCTATAATAGCGGCTTCACCCTCTGTGGGTTCCATGGCCCGCCAGTTCTTGTGCTATCCGCCGGGTTAGTTCTGTGCCATCCAAAGTACAGTAAGCAAATCCAATTATGCACCAAATCGAAGTAAGTCTCGAGACGCGTCCTTCTTGGTTTGGAAGAGCGAGGGGAATGACGGTTTAGCAGAGAACGTGACGTCTTGCGTTATGATATCGTGAGGTAGTCAAACAACTAACCTATAAACGTGCGTGCCAGCAGACTTTATATATCAATATATGTATAAAAAGAATTTCTCGCAAAGAAGTGACTTTCTCAACCTCCAAAAGAGAAGAGAACCTCACTCTGTGTCAGACCACCCCCAACAGGGAGGACAGACATTCCGGGAGAACTTTTTTCCAATAAATAATCAATATACGTATATGTATACTATTTTCACGAAATTCACGAAAGTGCGATCGGATGGTTCAGTGAAAAATCCACCCAAATTAGTTTGGTCACACGCTAGGAAATGATTTGCACCCATCACCAATGTTTGTACAAGACACTTTTCCCCACAGATTGGGGTCTACTAAAATACATTTTCGATAGATTTGGCATACTCTACCGTCTTCTCTTGGGCATATCAAAAATGAGTGTGCACGGTATTCTTGACTACGGAAATACAAATAGCATTAGGGAAAACACTAGTGGTAAATATATATTAGAGAGAAACAGGCTTTATGTACAAGTCTTCGCCGGAATCACTTTAAGCTGTGAATATTCCCTCGAGTGCACAACTGCGTAATTGAGTAATTAATTTTGCATTGTGTCGGTAATACTCCCGAACAATGATGGTCAGTAGTTCATGCCTTCTTAAAATAATCAGATAAAATCTGCGTTCAGTGAGATTGACAGACCTTGATGTATTTTTTCAAACAGCTGACCATTGAACAGTCCCTAATGGTTCGATGAAGGGGAACTTGTTGTTCACAGCCTTAGAATGGAGAGGATTGTTTCCAATAAAAACGGACATGGAATCTTCCATCCGCCTACTCCTACTCAACACCCTAACCCGGCCACTGTTAAACTGATTTCTTTAAGAAGACTTCAGTTTCGTCAAGTGATTTCTTATTTTGCACAAACGAAAAGAAAATGACATAGAATTTCCTAGATATTTCCTTAGTCATTCCGGTTGAGTCAATCATATCATATAGAAAACAGGACGCAACGTTTAGTCGTAAATAAATGCGGCGGTTTACCTGCATTACCATGATGAGGGTATATTTTTCTAAATACTTTTTTCAGGTTTTCTCCGATAAGAGTTCTTTTATTTTAAGTTAAAAATTCGTCAGAACTGCATACTCGTCTAGTGGACATCAAAATCTTTAGAGAAAACTGTTAGGAGTGGTGTTCTAAATGTTTAAAACCAGCCATAAAGTCTGTCTAACGCAGCTGGGGAGTAGAGCTTATGAAACATAGCACACAGCTCTAAAACTTTAGTACTTCTCATTGTTTTATACAAGTGACTACTGGTTACTTTGAACGGGCTATAAGCAGAAGATGATGATAATAATTTCTGAGGACTGCCCCCCTTCAGATTCTGACAAAGCTGGATAGGCTTAATAACTTCTTTTCATACCAAACATTCAACCATCACATTTCATTATTTATTCATTCAACTTTTTCCTATACTCATCAGAGTTGTATATTGGGATCATATTTGTTCGTGTTCTACCCTCCATCAATCCCAACAGGAAGAACTGATTGTACCAGATGTTGCGATGTCATATAAAAAACAAACAAAAGAAATAACCTGATAGTGAATCTTAACACACACGACTGGTGTCTGTGGGAGTCTGGCAGCAACTCCCAGATGTGCGCTCAGCACCACCCTCTTCTACCGTGGTGTATCTTTAGTCGGCGACACTCCAAGCCAGTCAAAGCAGCGATCTCCAGAATCGCCAACAACAATTTGCGTGTATGTGCGATATTATTTCATAGTAATATCTCACACCAATAATGTAGCATCTCTGACGCAATAATCAGGTGAAATATGAAATAATAGCTCACATATATATGCCATTTTGTGTTGCGTTGAAATCGCCGCGTTACTCGCTTGGTGTGTCTCCAGCATAAGGCAAGGTAATAATTCCGCAGCACCTCACTCTCTATGCAGAGGCGTTATAACAAGCACAGTCTTAGTTAGATATAGTTAAAACACACCACTGTGTTACACTTATAACATTATCCACCAACAGTAAAGTCAATGCTGAAAGCAATCAGGTTTGACATTGACAAGTTTTACTCCTAATTCATCGGTATCGGCAAACTACCAACTGATACATTAAGGCTTTACTATAGATGGGTGTGCAATGTCTGGTGACATCTAATCGACTCAGGGGGAGTTGCAGGAATGCAGAAAATTCTAGCATTCTCGAGTGTGTACAATTAGACTGACTTGGACTTTAATGAGTTTTCCAATTATAATTCCTAATTGGGGAGTCATTGGTTGTGTTGATGTGTCTGTTAGAACAGGAAATTCCTGATAACGAGCTGCTCGGTTACTCGCTTATCGTTTATAGTCTGCGTGTACAATTGATTGAATGGCGCGTATTTCCTAGGTTAGCACCGCATTCAGTAATTCCCCCTTTCTATGAGGTTAGTGACCAGGACAAGGGCAAGTCCAGGTACATGCAAATTAATCAAATTTGCGAGGGAGAATACTTTGCCAACATACATGCACTGCTAAGCTGATACATGGAAGACACATCTATAATCCTGATTGGTTCCTCGGATGTTCAAGCAAGATGTCTTTATCTGTTTGTTCGGGTAGTTCAACGTCCAATATGTTTTATTACATTTACTTTGGTATACCGTACTTATAATCATCCTATTGGGATAACAGAGTATTCTGCAGAAAAGATTCAGGCAGGTTACTCTATTAGTGTAAACAAAAAATTCCTCAAATGGAGACATAAGGATACAGACCACAGTCTCAATCCCAAGTTTCATTTTTTCCTACAATCTTCGCAAAGAAAAAAGGAAAAACGGAAAAAACATTTACAAAAACAAGGTTACTCTATTAGACTATATCTTCTCGAAAATTGTGCTCTCCCTGATGAAGTCAATAATTTTTCTTGCCTGTATTTCGGAAGATACTGCGCAGAGAAGTAGATTTCAGACTACTCTGCGCAGTATGACAGATTGTTTTATACAATATCTACAACCTGTAATATGTGAAGCAAAACATCTTTAGAAAGTGACATAGCACTGGACTGTACCTCTTCAACGTAACATTTCATAACATCTCTGTATAAGCCCCTCCCACTTAGGTATTGTAATTTTTGGACAGCCCTTATAGACAGCTCACCGAGGGTACAAATCGTTCCTGATAAAGAGATGCATGTATATACTACTTAATCGACCAAACTGTTAGTGCAGACTATATAATTCATCTCCGTGCGTCCTACAAATAATATAACAGGAAACATAGGCCATATGGTATGGACCACAGCACATGGCTTTAGCAGATGTTCAGGGAATGTGTGGCTTCTAGTATATAGTTTAAATACAAACAACAATCAAACTGACTCTACGTAAAAGCTATTACATGGAGGAAGGAATTAGCTTTTATCTGCAGCCCCTCCCAGGGGAGAGGGTAATCTGATGAGCGAACCGCTTTCTTTCACTACCCCATTCACTATAATCGAAACACTATGGAAAAGAAAGAACAAAGCTGCTGACATCCTCTGGATGTAGTTGGTCAAAGTAACCTTACAAAATATCACAAGAGCGTATATAAGCGCTGCTGATAGGCCAAATGGAACGACAAACATTTTTGTTGTTAGTACAGAAACGCAAATTGGCAGACATATCCTTCCTTCTCGGAGTAAACAAAGATACTATAAATCGATCTCACTGATACCAATGAAACATTCAATTGATCTCAACGGCAATGCACAACCCTCAGGCTTATTCCATTGCTAACACGGATAAAAACAGGCGAGAGCTTACTGGTTCTATTTGTGGTCATCTCCTTCAAGTAGCAAGCAATATGTACATACACTTGACATACATAGATATGCTGTCTATAAGCTATCCTTGATAGTAAAGTTTCTGATGACTGTTGGCAAAAGGAAGAATCAAAGAAAAGCAAGATTAACCAAATTACTATCTATTCGGATGGGTTTGTGTCGAAGCAGCCAAACGGAAGTGAATAGGAAACTGCAGTCGTTCCATAGCTCGCGATGTTTTTATTTTACTGGTTTTAGTTACACTATTTTAAAGCAAGCAACTAATATCAAATGTCTAGAAACTGAATAATGATGAAGATACAATTCATGTGTTCTACCACCAGTAGTAGGCGAAATCGTTATATCAAAGGCCAGTCGCTCTCATACCATGTCTATTTGGTGTGCGAACTAAAAAAACTTACCTTGGTAAATATGTAAGGGTTAGATTTCTACCGAAAGTCATCTCAGCGGGTCGATCATTACCCCTGTGGTAGACTTGCTCAAGTTTTTGATTACGAACATTCATTAAATGATTTAAGAAAATCGGAATACAATTCATTATAGCATGTGTCCTTCTCTGACTGACCCATGAATCAAAGACTTGTCCTCTCTGACCAGAATCTGCTGTTTATGACCCCAAGCCACTCCCTGTAACCCTATACCTCCATCTATCCCTCCACCCTCCCCTCCTCCAGTTCCCTGGCCGCCTGTGTTATCATAGCAATATATTTCGCCTACTCCTGACTATGTCTCGATTGAGATCAAAGTGAGAGGGTATCAATCTCCCAGCAGATATCCTGACCAGTAGCCAGACCTCTGCTTGGGGAATGTGGCGCAGAATCGTGCCAAGCTACACGGCCGATTACGGATGAGACCAGTCCCTGTGTCACTCAGAAGGGGTGGAGGGGTAGGACTGAGGCCAGTCTACCCCTGTCGTGAAAAAGTAGTGAGAAAAAGCTGAACATTGAGAAAGCCTGCGAAGGACCTGTGATGGTTGACCAGAAGTAAAATCAAACAAGCACCTCTTAAACGTAGGAGCCAATGACGCGGGATGGATGTAAAGTTATTCGATTAAAAGGCAATGATAAACTATTATATTACAAGCTGTATTCCTGGAGCAGTTGACATTATAGTGAGCATGTACAATAATGTTTCCGTTAATCATGGCACCTTGGAACACTCCTGCTGAAGTGAACATTACAGCGTTACTGAAATTAATCTTGTATTCCATTGGCCCTCATAAAATTGAGGCCATTAGTCCCAGTGTCGGGCATCTGCGGCATTTATTCTGAGCAGTCGGAAAATGAGAGAGTAATAGGACTTTGAGTAGAGAGAATTCAACTTTGCATCCCTAATGTCTCGTGGTATGTGTAGACAGGGCCTTATGTGCATTAGTGTAGTGATGACAGCAGATATAGTAACAGTAGGAGGAGGGAGCATTTATCGCTAAAAGCAGCATGGTTCCCACAGCGCCATCCACTGAGTGTCACACCATACCCAACAAGTTAACAGAATAAAACAGGCAGTGCCACCTGCCGAGACACGAATGGCCAAATTACCGTAACCACATTTGTACGCCGGAGGTAGTAGAAAACATGCATAGGAGAACTCTTTCAATTAGGCATCAGAAATTAAGCCTAATCAGGCAGGGGAAGTAGGGTATCTGTGCGTGTGAGCTGCGTGGCAGGCTGTAATCTGAGTAGGGCGGTTAGAGGTGTGACAACTGCACTTTGTTTGGGGTCTGTACTGCACTCAGTCGGCAGCACATAAACAACACAGCAGGGGAATTAGTAGACTGGCCTCAGTCCCTGTATCCTACCCCTCCACCCCTCCTGAGTGACACAGGTACTGGTCTCATCCGTAATCGGCCGTGTAGACTGGCGCGATTTTGCGCCACACTCCCCAAGCAGAGGTCTGGCTACTGGTCAGGATATCTGCTGGGAGATTGATACCCTCTCACTTTGATCTCAATCGAGACATAGTCAGGAGTAGGCGAAATATATTGCTATGACAACACAGGCAGGCAGGGAACTGGAGGAGGGGAGGGGGAAGGGTAGAGGGAGGTATAGTGTTACAGGGAGTGGCTTGGAGTCATAAACAGGAGATTCTAGTCAGAGTGGACAAGTCTTTGATTCATGGGCCAGTCAGAGAAGGACACATGCTATAATGAATTGTATTCCGATTTTCTTTAATCATTTAATGAATGTTCAAAATCAAAGACTTGAGCAAGTCTAGGTAATATATAACACCCCCCCACGCGTGCCCAACCTCCATGCAGCCCGGTACTCAATTTGCAACTTGTTGTGAGCGAAGGGAGTCTCAATTGACACACTGATACTACGGACACATTTTTTCTCTTCCCAGTGGTTGTTCAGTCGGCCCCAGGAGAGAATATTGTTTGCTGTTATTCAAATCTTCATGTTCGAAAGTGAGCTAATAGCATAATTCAAAAATAAAAGATTGAAATAAAGTTTGATTATAACCAACCCACAAAATCTTCAGGTGACAGGGTGTCTGGGCCTGGAAGCTTGTCGTAGGCAGTGTACATCATCAGTGTATATTGGAGGTGTACAATCCATCATCACAAAAACTACGGCACTGTAACAGTCACTGGTAGGGTTCAAATACCCCGTGACCTCGAACTTTGTTGGTTAATTATAACTAAGTGATCACATGCATTTAATTATATTCATACCCTCCAATGTGAAAATAGTACCACGACATAGTTTGACGACAACACGGTCGCGACCAAGACAAAAACCATCCAGTCGTACAAATGCTTGAATAGTGACAGATTGAAAGCTACAACCTCTGAGATTAAGACAACCCAACCAGTAAAACGAAGGCTGATCCCAATCGATGAACCAGATATCAATCCCACAGCAAGAAAATGAACAAGACCAGAGTTACATCTGAATCGCATTTTGAAGCAATATCTCACACAGATTGAAAAAGAAGAAAATGCTTATAAATTCAAAGCAGATACACCAGAAGTAACAGGATCGATGCCATACAAGAAAATTCCGACTCCCGTGACAACGACGAAACAATCAGAAGACAGGACTGCCTGTAAAACACCCTCTAAATCACAAAACATAATCCAATAGTATCATTTGATAATGAATTCGATATGAGTAAATCGCCATTTATAAAAATTACCTATCACTGAAAACACCACCAGTATCAACTCACTCGATAATGAATTCTCTGCAAGGTCCAGAGTAGAATATTTGCATTAATGTTTCTTGCGATATACGGACCTTTGATACCAGCTCCATCAAGTACACTTTGTTTTGTTCAGAATATGGCCTCCACTGAAGCCCTATGCAGAGGCTCCTTGATCGTGCAATCCATAAAAGGTGTAACAACTAGTATTCTTGGTTTTAAGGCAAAACAAAGTTTGTAGACACTGTCCTGTCGCCAGCAAAAGAAACTACAGAACCCTTTTGGTCAACTATTCTAAATTTAAATCCCTAGTGCCTCCTCACTTGTCAACATAACCAAGCGCGAGCATACTTTGGAACAAATGGCTTTAAATTGCTTAAACCATTCACAAGCTGAGTGCCTTCTCACACTTGAAGACCTTCTATTTGAACAAACGATGACAAACATGACCGAGCTGCATTCACAAATCCATGACTCAGCCACAAGTGACTGTTGGAAGAGAAGTCACTGATTTAATAATGGTTCTGGAAACATTCTTTTATCTGACCCTACAAATTTTGTCCATTTGAAATCTCATGACCGTAGACCAACTCCTTCTTGTGATTAATGACCATATTGCAATAGGCATACTCCACATTCCCTGCGGTAGGCCTAATATCTTCCAAAGTTCATCTATATTTTGACAAGTAAAAGAGTGCATTTAACTGCCAACAGGAACTTCATAGTGCTGTCCAGAGGACATATCAATGTGTCCTCGCCAACTGGTAGTTGCATCATCTCCTTCGTGGGTCATGACCTAAGCACCATCCACCATTTCTTAATTTGTGTCTAATCTAATGCACAAAAACATGCTTATTCATGGAATGTATATATAGCCCCATATCTGTAGATTTTTATAACTCCCTGACTGGCTAAAATATGACATCGAGACATAAATTGTTATTTCGTTGGCTTACTTCGCTGCCCAGCAGGATATCAACAAGGACTCCTATTTTCTTGAGTATATTTTTATTCTGAATATAGAAAGGGCGCATGAGATGGGTCTGGTTTCATGAATTACTTGTAACAGCCTCCTCACTGTAGTGGTGGTAATGCTCAGCAGCCTTGAGGTGTTGACGCCTGGTGTCTGGTTGAGAAGTGGTTGCTGTGTGGACATCTGCTGCTTAAAGCTGATACAAACCAATTAGGCTCTGTTAATTAATTCTTAAGAGTAAGTCCCGCCCACACGGGCTCAATAGGGTGTATCAGGTCAGCAGTGAGGCCGCCTCTGACCATTTACTTTCAGCTTCCCATTGAGGCAATGCTCATTAATGACAGCTCTGCTTTCACTGACTGGCTCTGCTGCCGACACAGACAGACCCGTACAGACCCGTACTCTCACTGTGTGAGGGGTCTTTATTTTTAATGAAATTATCATCAAGAGTAATTTCCGTAACTCATCTTTAAATACCTTCTCAGGGGGTCATTGCAGATGAAAACAGGGGACGTTTTAAACACTGGGGATGGCAGTCAAAACAGTTGGGCCCTAACCACTATATGGAGCTAGGACCTGTTATGAAGCACCCTGTATTATCCTCAATACATACGTCACACTCATGTTCTGGTCTCTGATTGGTTGACTCCTTGGTCATGTGTCTAGCATCTTGTATGGGTAGAATAAAGAAATTGTATCAATTGGAAAATCATGTGAGTAAATCAATATGGAAAAGGGAAAGTGCTGGTATTAAAGGCATACTCTGAAAGTCATTAGTAGAATTATATGTTTGAGAAACATACAAAATGACAATTTCAAATAACCTGGCCCGTAAGATATAAAGCAAAATGATGTCTCTTTTTTTCGTGCAATCAAATTGATACTGTCCAGAGAACAATAAATGTATGTTTTTGATATGCGAGGATTACGTTGGAATACTGTGGGATGCAGAGGATACTCTGAGACCAACAACTCCTTTAAGTACATATAGTAAAAATTGAAATCTAAGTGGGCTCTATAGAAATAACTAGATTTTATATACAGAACAATGAATGGTTTCGGATACAAGAGGCCGTATGGTCCAACGAATTAATGCGTAGCTATATCAGAGCGCATGCGAAGAAATTGCGTAGGGTCAACTCCGAGGAGCATACAACCGCTTTCCTTTCAAACCAGTCTATATTACATTCATTATCCACCTTCAACGAACGTGTGGTGCGTCGGTTTAAGATCATCTTAGTTATGCACTATTTTTCCGCATAAGGACTACTTTTCTTCGTATGCGCCACATTTTGCAGCCCGGAGTATACAACATATCCGTATGCGCCGAGTAAGTCCATACAGAGTTCCCATAGGTTTACTATAGACACTTTGTATTTGGTGGAAAATGAAGACTATGATTATGTACTCTGGGCGCTGTGCTAGAAATAGGTGAATTACTTCTTCGTCTTTGTCTATAGTTCTGGCACTTACGAGAAGTGTTACAGGGAATGGTCCCCAGCATTACCGCGCCGAACTAACCCTCTTTTTTTATAAAATTTTATTAGGGATAATGCATCATTCACCCGGTTCGGCGACACTGCCGTTCTTCCACCCGGGCCCTCTCAAATGACACTATCATATTTTAACTTTTCTTACATCAGTAGAATGGTCCTTATCTAGTTAACATCTCTTTATAGATTAACCACTTTATATACTACTCAATCTTAAGTATCACTCGTATGTTACCTTCCCCTGTATTATCCCATTTAATTTCACTGATGTTGCACAAAACACATAGCAAATAACGATGAATCCAAATACCTCTTATCATATTTCAATATACCATTACATTTGAAGCACAGCGTCAAACCTAGTTATCTGAATCAAATAATCTTCGACTATCATGTGACTTGCCACCAGAAAATCCACTGTGTTATAATCCTTCCCAAAGTGAAGAGATTAAGAGACAAGTTTGGGTCAGGATAATATTCATTCATAGGTTGGTGGGCGGATGCCCCGTGAGGTTCCTCTGTGTTATGTTAAAAAAATATTCTAATTGAGTTACACAGGGACCTAAGATGAGATGTTGGCTTAGTTTTGCCGTTGTGTTTCCTCCTGGTCCATCATCCTCATCTCATCCGTTTCATATTACCGTGATGTGACCCTGACTGTTGTTTTGGCGTAAACAGCAGCGGAAGATAGGCTTTTTAATCAACCATGCTGTATTTACTCCAGTATAAATAAAAACCTTTAACCCTTTCCCAGCCGAGAATGCCTCAAGGCATTCCCGCGGCTACGGCCGGAGAATGCCTTGAGGCATTCCCATGGCTACGGCCGGAGAATGCCTTAAGGCATTCCCGTGGCTACGGCCGGAGAATGCCTTGAGGCATTTTTTTCGTAATTTGTTACTAATGTGTATATTTAATCAAGAAATACTTGATGGATTTTCGTGATTTTTTCAGAGGTGGTAGAAACTTGAATAAATATGAGGAATATATAATATTTTTGTCGAATACCTCCTTGATTTCGTTGATATAGAGCTATAAATACCGTGTGATTAGTTTCAGCAGCGCGTATATCGGAGAGTTACACTTCCGGTCGCCCAAGTTTTCCTTTCCCGCCCGAACCATCACCATTTTTTTGTATCTAATCTACGTTATCATCTGAAACAAAGTAAACCGCGACGATCTATGTATCATCAAGCTTCTCTACATGTATATTTTGTGAAAATATATTGATCAGAAGTGATTAAATTGATTATTATATCGGAGACAAAGCCCCCAGGTCTGACCACGTCGAGTGCCAGACAGACACTGAATATGTATCTCTTGTCGAGTATTTTTATCTGAAACAAAAATCATTCATTCCTGCCTGTGTAATATATATACAGGGATGAAAGTTGGGACTGATGAAAAAGTTGGAAACAAAAACACAAAAAAAACTGGGGCGTATTCTGGAGGGGGACCCCCCCCCCCCCCCCCCCCCCCGTGCCGTCAAACAAAATTTCGGCACTTGACGGAACTCTGACGGCAGTGTCAACGGCCCTTGGCGCGTTTAACTGCCGCCAAAGTACTGACTGGAGGTTTATAGGCCTTTGGTGAGAGCCTGCTGCCTGTCACTTCTAGGAATATAGTTTTATTTATGATTTTCATACTTAGTTAATGATCATATTTCAAGATGTAGAAATTTCTGATTTCCGTCAATTGTCTGCGAACTTGCATCCCTGTATATATATAGCGTTGAATCAGTCTCAGATCAACCAAGGAACTTTAAAAATGGATCATATACCTTGTTAAATCTGAAATAAAACATTCCTATCTGTGTATAGCCAACACTAATCTATGTATATCAACCTGAAACATTCCTGCCTATGTGATCTAGCATGTAATGCTATTCTATGATTCAACTGAGAAGTGTACGACCACGAAATATATTTGCTTTTTTGTATCTAATCCACATTATCAGTCCGAAACAAAGTAAACTTGGGTGATCTTTAGACCATCAAGGTTCTCCACATGTACATTTTGTGAAAATATATCGATCAGAAGTGATTAAACTGATTATTAGATCGGAGACAAAGCCCCCAGGTCCGACCACGTCGAGTACCAGACAGACACTGAACAAAAATATGCCTTGTATAATATTTCAATATGAAACAAAACATTCCTACCTATGTATATTCAATATCTAACCCGTTGATTCAGTCTCAGATCAACCACAGAACTGTAAAAATGGTTCATATACCTTGTTGAATCTAAAATGAAACATGCCTATCTGTGTATAGCCAACACTAATCTATGTATCAACCTGAACCATTCCTGCCTATGTGATCTAGATGCTATTCTATGATTTAACTGATAAGTCTACGACCACAAACGATATTTTGGTTTTGTATCTAATCTACTGTATCAGTCTGAAACAAAGTAATCCTGGACGATCTTTAGACCATCAAGGTTCTCTACATATACATTTTGTGAATATATATCGACCAGCAGTGGTTAAATTGATTATTATATCCGAGAAAAAAAACCCATGTACGACCACGTCGAGTGCCAGACAGACACTGAATCATGTATATCAGCCTGAACCATTCCTGCCTATGCGATCTAGCATGTGATGCTATTCTATGATTCAACTGAGAAGTGTACAAAGACGAAATATATTTGCTTTTTGTAGCTAAACTACGGTATCAATCGTAAATATATTTTAAATCATACTTCACCTACCTTGTCATCTTTTCTCACTTCCAGAAGTATTCGTATGTAGATATAATCAATCATTGTCCAGCAATCGATTTAAAAGATAACTCCTCCTGGAGATGTCAATGCTGAATAGGCACAAGTCGAATTTTCCGAATTCAATATATCAGCCTGGACATTAAATCTATATGTAGATGATCCTTAGAGTGTGGGAGATAACCACATATAGCCTTGTAATGATCAAACTCCATTAGAATCCTTAGGCGAGTCCATAGTATAATCAATGGCGAAATAAGCCAATATAGTCACTGCTCGAATCTAATTTTCAAAAATCAATATCTAAGTCCCAACTTGTCCGAAATGGTCGAAATATATATCAAATGAAAGCTGAGAGTATCTAATTTACGAAAATTGATGTCTCCAATCATATATTTCAAGTTAAATCATGAAAATAAATGATTTTCTAAATCGTGTCTTGCCCAGCGCCTAACTCCCCTACCGCACCCATAGTAAAGGCTCACCTTAGATGACCGTTTTCGTTAATGAAATTCTAAATCATCCCCTGGTTCAAATTGAATGATATTTCATATAAACAAACCTCAGACAGTGTAGGTTATGCTAGTCCATAGATTCAATGCTGAGAGCCTAAAATAAATCATTTAGAAAGAGCTGTGTTAGAACCTAGCCATGGCGAAATAAGCCAATTAATTGACAGAGTACTTTTAATTTTCTAAATTCGATTACTAATTCCCACCTTGTCCGAAATACACAAATTATATATCAGGAGAAAGCTAAGAACCCGTAGTTTATGTATATTAATGTCTCCATTTATATATTTCAAGTTAAATCCTCGTAATAAAAGATTTTCTAAACCGTATCTCGACCAGCGCCTGAATCCCCTACCAAGCCTATAGTAAAGCTTTTAATCTTCTAAATTCGATAACTAAATCCCACATTGTCCGAAATACACAAAGTATATATCAGGAGAAAGCTGAGAATCTGTAGTTTACGAATATTAATTTCTCCAGTAATAGAATCCAAGTTAAATCCTTATAATAAATGAATTTCTGAATCGTGTCTGGCCCAGATCCACACTCCCATACTGAACCTATAGTAAAGTATAGAGAGTGCGTATGGCGCATCTTAATACTTCGATTACTTGGTCTCGAATCGACCAAAATGGACAATATTATATCATCATGAAGCTGAGAGTGTGTAGTTCACGTTAGAATATACGGAAATTCATTTATCTAATATTTAAACCCCAAAATATATGATTTAGTTAGCCAAACCACAAAACTGCGTAATGCCGACTTTCTTTGTTTGATTATTAATTCTAACCTGATATAACCTGGATATTATTCAGATAGAAACAAACCTTACAGTATGTAGATTATCAATATACGTATCATTAATGGTGAGGGACTGGTGAGGGAGTGGTGAGGGACAGTGAGGGATTGGTGAGGGACTGGTGAGGGACAGTGAGGGACTGGTGAGGGACAGTGAGGGAATTTGAGGGAGTGGTGAGGGACAGTGAGGGATTGGTGAGGGACTGGTGAGGGACAGTGAGGGACTGGGGAGGGACAGTGAGGAAAATTGAGGGACTGGTGAGGGACAGGTGAGGGACAGTGAGGGAGTGGTGGGGGACAGTGAGGGAGTGGTGAGGGACAGTGAGGGACTGGTGAGGGACAGGTGAGGGAGTGAGGGGGGACAGTGAGGGACTGGTGAGGGACAGTGAGGGAAATTGAGGGAGTGGTGAGGGACAGTGAGGGACTGGTGAGGGACAGGTGAGGGACTGGTGAGGGACAGTGAGGGACTGGTGAGGGACAGTGAGGGAAATTGAGGGAGTGGTGAGGGACAGTGAGGGATTGGTGAGTGACTGGTGAGGGACAGTGAGGGACTGGGGAGGGACAGTGAGGGAAATTGAGGGACTGGTGAGGGACAGGTGAGGGACAGTGAGGGAGTGGTGGGGGACAGTGAGGGAGTGGTGAGGGACAGTGAGGGACTGGTGAGGGACTGATGAGGGACCGGTGAGGGACAGGTGAGGGACAGTGAGGGAGTGGTGAGGGACTGGTGAGGGACTGGTGAGGGACAGTGAGGGAGTGGTGAGGGACTGGTGAGGGAAATTGAGGGACTGGTGAGGGACAGTGAGGGACTGGTGAGGGACAGTGAGGGACTGGTGAGGGAAATTGAGGGACTGGCGAGGGAGTGGTGAGGGACAGTGATGGATTGGTGAGGGACAGTGAGGGACTGGTGAGGGACAGTGAGGGAAATTGAGGGACAGGTGAGGGACTGGTGAGGGATAGTGAGGGAGTGGAGAGGGACAGTGAGGGACTGAACCAACAAGCCGATTGCGTGATACCCAAGGTTAAATTTGAAATATTAAATCTAAACTCGTCAAACCTGGAAAATATTTACATAGAAAGGTAGCTTAGAGTATGTAGAATATGAATATACATATGATTAATCATGAATCTAAAGTTTAAACCCGGTGTGAGCTGATTTCTAATGACAGCTTGACCACAGTGTAAGCAATGGCGTATCAAGCTAGGCCAGAACTGAACGTGCGTAACTCGCATCTTAATTTATTAATATCTTGGTCTCTGCTCGTCAGAATTTGCTAAAATACATACTGGAATATACCTTGAAGTCTATAGAATGTGAAAATACACTTCCCTGTGGGTAATTCTAATGTTTAAACCCTATCTGAGCTGATTTTGTGATCATCGTATGAAATTCGACTGAACCAGCAAGCCGACTGCGTAATGCCCAAGGTTAAATTTGAATTATTAAATCTGAACTCGTCAAACCGGGACATTATTTACATAGAAAGGTAGCTTAAAGTGTGTAGAATATCAATATATATATGATTAATCATGAATATAAATTTTAAACCCGGTGCGAGCTGATTTCTAATGACAGCTTGACCACAGTATAAGCAATGGCGTATCAAGCTAGGCCAGAACTGAACGTGCGTAACTCGCATCTTAATTTATTAATATCTTGGTCTCTGCTCGTCAGAATTTGCTAAAATATATACTGGAATATACCTTGAAGTCTATAGAATGTGAAAATACACTTCCCTGTGGGTAATTCTAATGTTTAAACCCTATCTGAGCTGATTTTGTGATCATCGTATGAAATTCGACTGAACCAGCAAGCCGACTGCGTAATGCCCAAGGTTAAATTTGAATTATTAAATCTGAACTCGTCAAACCGGGACATTATTTACATAGAAAGGTAGCTTAGAGTGTGTAGAATATCAATATATATATGATTAATCATGAATCTAAATTTTAAACCCGGTGCGAGCTGATTTCTAATGACAGCTCGACCACCCTAACTACACAGTATAAGCAATGGTGGTTCGAGCTAGGCCAGAATTCAACGTGCGTAACTCGCATCTTAATATTTTAATATCTTGGTCTCTGCTCGTCAGAATTTGCTAAAATACATACTGGAACAAACCTTGGAGTCTATAGAATGTGAAAATACACTTCCCTGTGATTAATTCTAAAGTTTAAACCCTGTCTGATATGATTTAGAAAAGCTGCTCTAAAATTCGACTGAACCAGCAAGCCGACTGCGTAATGCCCAAGTTTAAATTTGAATTATTAAATCTGAACTCGTCAAACCGGGACATTATTTACATAGAAAGGTAGCTTAGAGTGTGTAGAATATCAATATATATATGATTAATCATGAATCTAAAGTTTAAACCCGTTGCGAGCTGATTTCTAATGACAGCTCGACCACCCTAACTACATAGTATAAGCAAAGGTGGATCCAGCTAGGCCAGAATTCAACGTGCGTAACTCGCATCTTAATATTTTAATATCTTGGTCTCTGCTCATCTAAATATGATCAAATACATACTGGAACAAACCTTGGAGTCTATAGAATGTGAAAATACACTTCCCTGTGGTTAATTCTAATGTTTAAACCCTATCTGAGCTGATTTTGTTAACCTCGTCTAAGATTCGACTGAACGAGCAAGCCGAGTGCGTAATACCCAAATTTAAATTTGAATAATTAAATCTGAACTCGTCAAACCTGCACATTATTTACATAGAAATGTAGCTTAGAGTGTGTAGAATATGAATATATATATGATTTATCATGAATCTAAAGTTTAAACCCGGTGCGAGCTGATTTCGTATTATAACTTGACAACCCCACCGTTCGAGCAGTGACACGGCTTCCCATTGACTCAACCTTATAATCTAGACAGTACTCTATAGAGGCTTTGCCGATATTAGTTACAAAGTGTTAGGTTAATTCAACCGTGTCAAGTCTGACACCTTCGTATAGCTGCTGATCAGATGAACATAATGCTGGTCTCAGTTTACACTGTTGACGCCATAGGATGATATAAATGGCAATTCTGTGGGTTGTCGTATCGACTTGTAGCAGACAGCTTAGCAGACATGGCGCTGTCACCCGACTTGACACGTATCCTCCCAGGCTTTAAAAAGATCCGAAGTTATCACCATATTAACCGCACTGTCGTTTGGTTTTCCGCCAGAATATGTATATCCTTTTATAGGCACAAGCCTTATCTTGAATGTGCTGGGCTCTATTTATGTTGTTAATCCGCTATTTGACGAAGGGAAATGATTTTACACAGCGTCCATTGCGTAGATGAATCAGCATAGCCATCCATATTGACACTGCAACGCTCGCCCCCACCAACGGTTTTGCTATAGTGCGCGAGTTCAAACTTTCGATATTGCTTAGATCACCTTAGGAGTCGTTTTATTTCATAATACTTTAGAATCGTGTAGGTAGGGATCATATTTGAATATGTATGGGGGTTTCATCAACTTTAACGTCTATATATATTGATGCGAATGAATCTGCTATAGTAATATGTACAGGCTGAGATCGGCGGACGCCATGGACAATTCTTTTTCATAAACTCCTATTTTAGGCCAACTTCGATTCAAGTTTTCCAATATAAAACGATGGTTTATATTGACAAAATACATACAGACGCAAAGCTACTCGTCTTCTCCTTGTAGTAATGGTCATCTTTTATTCATAAATCATCAATTTGTGGAGAAAACGGCGAAATTCTACCACTACCACCTTCAAAACAAGGGACTCGTACCGTTCACGGCAAAAGAGGCCGGCCGCTGAAACGTCTATATTGGAACCTGCTGCTGCCTTAGTATAGGTGAACGTCGCTGGTGGCGCTGCCGTAGTATTGCCGCGCGGGTGAGGCGTGCGGCCGGCAAAGGGTTAAAAAAAAACAAAAAAACCGACACGAGTGATATTGAATTTAACATGTACAGTGACCTTTTCGATATAACAATGATAAAAACCCATGTCTTGATTCATTGTGGTATTTGTAACGCTTCTATACACTACAACGTATCATGCAATATGGATATGACACAACACGTTAATTATCTTGTCAATGTGCCGAGTTTTTTTAATCACTCAATGCGAGTGATTTGTATATCATCAACCGCTAATAGAAAAAAAACATATAGAAAAAATGAATCAAGATCTAATTTATCAAACATGACAGTAATGTGATTTGGAGCTTTGCCTTGCACTGAACTCCCTTAATGGACTGCCATTTCCTAGCTGCCAATCTCGATCAGCTTCTAACACTTCATATATGTTAACAAGGTAGTGATGTCCCAGACGGGCCGATGTTCGCAAACAACAGGAAAATGTTTCAACACGCCTTCACTTTTCCTTTTGAGTTAAGTACCGATAGAACGAGCCAATACGCTTTTGATTCATTAACACCTAACAAACTACTAATTCTTGAAAACCGAGCCCGACATGCGATGATTACGTAATCTGCTCCTCTGAAGCTAATATTGATGCAATTCAATGTGTTAATTGAATGTGTTGATGATTTCTAATGGCATCGAAGTATTTCATGAGGGTTACCAAATAGAACTAGGTCTTCCAGGCACTAGGTCCGGATGTTTTACCTGAGTAACACCTACGATTATCCCCGTACGAAGCCTTACAAGATCGTGGAATAGCCTTTACCTGTGCTAATGAAAAGGGCATCTGCAGGCTGAGCAAGAAGCCGTACATTAACCCTTTAAGGATGCATGATGCCTGGTGGCATAGCCACGCTAAAGACGCATGATGCCTGGAGGCATCACCGCACTAAAGACGCATGATGCCTGGAGGCATCACCGCACTAAAGACGCATGATGCCTTGAGGCATCATTGTCCCAATATTAACAAAAATGTTTTCACAAAGAAATAATAGAGCAATATTCATGAAATTTTCAGAATATGTAGATATAACATTATATTTAGTATTTCTATTAAAAAGAAATAAAATATTTATGTTTATGCATCATACTGCATGATTACAAACTTGGATATCAGTTTTAACTATTATGTGACCGTCCTCTAGCGGGACAAACTGCCACCAGCACTCGTCCTTATGGGAGTAGCTAGGTCCCAGGCAGGCGTCCTTAAAGGGTTAACCCTTTAAGGACGAATGATGCCTTGAAGCATCAACTGGGCTAGGCCGAATGATGCCTTGAGGCATCAACCAGCCCAGGCCGAATGATGCCTCAAGGCATCAAATAAGAAAAACATTACAAAGTTGTTTTTAACGAAGAAATAATGGATCAATTAACCTAAAGTTTTCTCAGAATGTAGGCATAACATTGTATTTGATACCTTAAAACAGAAATATAATGTCATCAAAGGCAGTGTATCATACTACGTGATTAAGCACTCAAATTATGGGCTCAAGCAACATTGTACTCGTCCCCTAGCGGTGCATATGGATACCAACATCAGGCCTTATGGATATTGCCCAGCCACAGGTGCCCGTCCTTAAAGGGTTAAAGAAGTATTGGGAAATAATCACTACACTTTGGGGTTCTCCATAGACGTAATGTTCAGTTCTCATTCTGCATTTATACCTCCTCCATACGCTCCATAGGATTACAGTATACGTCTAGCTGAAAATAATTAGCCTCTAAGGTCACAACTCCAAGTAACCAATGAGCCCTATATTACAACCTCCCAGAAGTGTAGAAGGTTCTTTTTATGAAACGATTGTGGATTCCAACAGTTGGGATGTTATTTTGCTGGTGCCTGACTGAAATCTAGCATGTTCGCTGATGGCCAGGCACAATATGTCGGACACACCTTGACCCTCCAACCTAATGATTCATTGGCTGACCCTATTTAAATAGCTACATTATATTTGTCTGTACATCAATTAGCTGGAATCCACTGCCTTGTTCCACCAAAACAGGAATAGGATGCTTACCTCTATGCATGCTCCGTATGTGAGAGAGTGCTCATGTACAATAATTATCATCATTGCCACGATCGAAAGGTTTATAAAGACTGGAAACCAGCTCGGCAGGTTACAAATGCACATTGTGATTCACCATGATCACGGACCTACCAATGATGCTAATCATCGGACTGTACCGTTGTTGGGGCTTAAAAGATGTTACTTCAGACCAGGGACCTGTTTCACTATATAGTTTCATGAGATGTCTGTGACATCATACAGAGATTGGGGTTGTCTAGTTTTGTGATAACACAAGTAGCTGCCCTTAGGAAAAGACAGATCACAAACACAAGAATTAAACAAATCTAGACACATCATGGACCTGTTTCAATAGTTTCGTGACAAAAGTGTTAGACAGACATGAAAAGCGGCACGAACAGTGCAAGCAAGAACAGACAAAACAAAGTCTAGTTCTTCTGAAACCGGACACACCATCTAGACGCCATCTAGACATGTGACGAAACTAGTGAAACAGGTCCCTGGGAACTACTATTGGGTGAATCGTACGAAGATCTTAAGGCCCGGCGTCCACCTACTACGATATGGGTCCGATATGGTCTAGGATGCACCTCCCGATAAAAGGTCAAAATCGCGTCGGAGGGTCACCTAATATCAGGGCAGTTGACCACGTTTCTGCGATTAGAAACCGATAAAAAACCCATACAATGCGTGGTGGATTGGCATGTCTAGACACATATGTCTGCGATGTTGCACCTTCCCAATATGTCTCCGATATTTGCTTTTTGTATTGGTGCCATATCAGGAGGTCTAAATTTCTATCGCAGTAGGTGGACGCCGGGCCTTAGTCTCTCAGTGAAATACTTCTCGTATATTTTCGTAGAACTGCTTGCTGTGAATAAGCCATTGATGCAGGATAACCACATCCACTAATCCAATATGTGAGCCTATCATACCGTTCTCATTTCACAGATCCTCCTCACTAACAGTTAAGTCCGATCTATTTCATTTCCTTATTCACACTGTGCTCTAAGTCTCGGCAAGTTCACTCTGTGTGCTCTCCCTAGGAGAGCCTGTTTCACGAATACTGGTTTTCTAGGCACTCACAGAATAGAACTATGTACACACAGTCATAGACTTGCTCAAGTCTTTGATTATGAACATTCATTAACCCTTTCCCTGCAGCACCCAGTTCCCCTACTTACCATTACATAGCAGGCATTGCCTGTATAAACGACCCTGCTACAGCAGGCACCTTTTTTTGGAAAATAGCAATGTCACATGATGTGTCATGTGATTTGAGCCATTTCCCTTGGTAGCTGATGATATTTTGTTTTACCAAATCAAAGGTCAATATGGCCTTTTTTACTATGTCAAATTTTTTTTCAATTCAAACGATTATTTTTTAATTTATTGAATTTTGTATGTAAATTTATATCAGTAATGCCTCTATGATGCCTGGAAGCATCATCCTGCGGTAGCCAGGGGAATGCCTGGAGGCATCATGCTACGGTTAAAGGGTTAAATGATTAAGCACAATCAGAATAAAGTTTATTTTAGTATGTATCCTTCTCTGACTGGCCCATGAATCAAAGACTTGTCCACTATGAACAGAATCTACTGTTTATGGCCCCAAGCCGCTTCCTGTAACCCTTTACTTCCTCCTACCCCTCCCCCTCCCCACCTCCGGTTACCTGGCCGCCGGTGTTATTATAGCAATAAATTTCGCCTACTTCTGACTCTAACCTGATTAAGATCAAAGTGAGAGAATCAATCTCCCATCAGATATCCAGATCAGTGGCCAGGATATCTGTATGAAGAGTGTTGGAAATACTGGCGCTATACTGTGCCAGAAATCTAACACCATTACCGATTGTACCAGTCTCTGTATCTGACTGAGGAGGGTAGCCCTAGACTGCAGGGACTGGAGCCAGTCTAACACAGTCACTATCTCTCAAGGTGACCTCACTCCAGGTAGACTGAGACCTCTGGGGCCTACTGAGCAAACAAATCGCTGGAAAGCAGTGAGCAGCCCTCACCTGTACCTCATCCAGATGTTATCTTCCTACTACCCCTCAGTGCGGGCAGCACTGGAGTATACTCCTCCGTTTCACATGTCAGAAAACCATGTGATCAGCCACTCTCCTTATGGGGAACACCTGTGGTTCTTCTATCTTTCTACAACCACGAAATCCTATCGTCATCACTTAACTTCGTTGTAACTCACACATATTAACTACTAACACCTTAGTAATTTTCGTACAAACAGGAAGTGCAGGATGCTCGGATTTTCTCCCATTAGGAGCATTTCCATGTGGACATTTTGCAAAAACAATAATTTCCCAGATCTAGATTCATAACAGAGTTCCTAATGATATTCCATATAGATTTCGCATTTGAAAATTTCAAAAAATCCTAGCTTCTTGGTACATGCAATTTTTTTAGAAGCATATACATTTCATAAAGCAATAGGTGAAATACATCGTGGGCACTAACATTAATGAAACGATTCATGGACCAACAAGGCTGATGAGGTAATGACACTTCCTATATGGTCAATTCTCCCAGATTGTGATCGATGCCCACGTACGGTGACCAATAATCCAAAGGGTCGTTTTACTATCTAAAATTAGTTTTATGATACCAGAAACGCTTTTACAGTATGCAGAATTGAAAAATCTGTCAGGGGAACCCTACTTTCATGTACCTATATCTTGAAAGAAAATTCATAAATCCCTAAAATAGGCATTTTTAGCTCAAAATTCATAGACAAAACCTGTATATCTATATTTTGAAGACCTCTTATACATTTGTAACTATAAATATTTATCTGGTCTGAATATTTCATAGCCACAAATGTGTTGCAGAACTTATAAAACATAATAAATGTTTAATAAGGGAAATTTGTATGTAGTCTAGGTGTAAAAAATCAGTGGTGAAGGGTATGTCACCGTACGTGGGCAAGACATATTAAAAGGTACAAAAATTATAGAAAATTACTTTTTTGGGTACTTTTTAACCCTCCAAGTAAAAGAGGTATGTTAACAGATTTCATAACATCTGTAGTGTATAAATTAATTCTCCCATCAAATATACCACAGCCAAATGAACATGGGTGGTGAAATTTATTTGGTCACCGTACATGGGCAGAAATTATTAGGTTTTGCTTCTGTAAGGAAAAATATTTACATTATTAGTGAATGATATTTTATACATAAATAGAGCATTATGGAACCATTAACATCTGCAATTTGCAAGGACTTCAGGCATGTTAATGCCAAGAAACATACATGTGTTTTTATTTATGTCACCGTACGTGGGTCGGTCACCGTACGTGGGCATTATGCTCTGAATAATATTAATCAACTTTTATTTTCTCAATATGATTAAAGATTCATTTTCTGATAATGAAAATCTGATTCTGCTAAAAAGTAACAACCAAAATTTACCCTAAAACCTCATTGAAGCCACTTGACCACGTACGGTGACATATAGGTTATAAGGTTAAATTCATTCAGTTAAAAAAATAATTTCCCATAAAGATTAGTGTTCCCAACTTTCACAAATATAAGGTATCTTCTCCTACCATATATTCCCACATTTCTATAAAGATCTAACTAGTTTGAATTTTTGGTCACCGTACATTGGCATCGATCACGATCTGGGAGAATTGACCATATACCCATTATCGAACTAACTTGAGTTACATACCGCTGTTGGGGGGTGCATTAAAAATAAGTTATGTGTCGAGGTTCACATTTTCGTCCCGCTCTCATGTTTTCGTCCCGCTCTGACGTTTCCGTCCCGCTCTGATCACGTGACATAAAGAGCAGCGGGACGAAAACTTAACCATTGCAGTTACTCAATAAGGGTGGCCATTTTTCGGGAGCTATTGCAGGAAAAGAAATAATCATTTTTATCAATATTTGGAGGTATATAGGAATAGGGAAACCAAGTACCGGTAATCAAAAGTCAAAGTTACTCGGTAAGGCTCGGAAAAATTACTGCCCGCGGCCAAGGCCTTGGGCAGTAATTTTTCCGAGCTTTACCTCGTAACTTTGAACTTTTGCTCACCGGAACGTAGTTTCCCTCTATTCTTGAAGCACATAACCCAAAACCAATTTCCTTTCCTTTGCTCTTGCATCATCTAGGCACATGGGCAACAATATAAAGCCCTACGCCAACAGTGGCAGTACACTGGTATTGTTATGTTCATTACTAACCAGGGAGCTGTTTCACTAGTAGTGGGGTGAAAGTGAGAGGTGAGACCGCAACAGTGGCACCAACAGCGGCACCAACAGTGTCAAGGCCAAAATCGTGTTTCATCAGTGGTCTCGCTGTTGAAGTCTCACTGTTGCCTACTGCCGCTCATATTCAACGGCATAGTGCACTTAGTGAGCACAGGGTCACACTATGCTGTCAAACATCACTGTGTGTATATACAGGATTTCACATGCTTCCCCTGGGAATTAAGCGATGAAATTTCATCACAAGTAAGGGGTACATATAAACTATAATCGTACCAAATATGAAGAAGAACGGTTGTATCGTTCTGAAGATATCGGGGTTTGAATTTTTCACTCCCTCCGTGAGTTTGCGTTGGTCGCTGTTCTTTTTCACTCCCTCCATAGTGCGGCGGGGTTTCGGCTATTCTCTTTGTCTCCCCCAGAGGCCGGCGGGACACTGGCCACCAGAGCAATATTTCCTATGACAAAATCCAAACGCCGATAACTTCGGGAAGAAACGGCCGATTTTCTTCATATTTGGTACGATTATAGGTAATATGTATACCTTACTTGTGTTAAGGTTTCATTGCTTAATTCTTACAGGAAGTGGGTGAAAACTTTCTATATACGTAACAAACGAGAGGGTTGACCCTCTCACTTAAAGCGGCTCCACAGTGGCACCAACAGCGAGAGCTACTTTACTGATGAAACGGGATCTGCCACTGTTGCTGCCGCTCATGTCCCAAGTGCCGTTCACGCTTGAGGGCACCTACTAATGAAACGCAAACTGCCGCTTTGGTGCCACTATTACAAACAGCGAGACATCTAGCTCCTAGTGAAACAGCCCCCAGGTGTTGCTCAGGAAGCACTTTCCATTCTCCGAGCCTTGCAAAGTGTGACTGGAGTGGTCTCTTTCCGACACCCTTTCAGGGTGTCCTGATAGTGGTAATCAGGTAAGAACAGTCAGTGTTCATAGGTATTAAGATCTGGGTTAGTTATGGACATGACGAATGTCCGTAATTCTGAAACCAAGTCATTTTTGATAGTTGTTGACATTTTTGATAGTTATGGACTGCACAATATATGCGTCTACAAACTCGACTCTGTCCCCGACTTTGACCCACCGTCGCCGCCACTTCCACCATTCCACCCATCCACTTCTGTCCGCCCAAACCACCCCCGGCTAGCCCCAGGAATATCAAATGGCGCCTTTAGAGAAATTCACGTGGTGTGGGAATAGCTGAAGCATAAGTAAACTCGTTCCCTGGTGCAGTGTTTGGGTGTTTTTTCATTCATAGTATTTCTTCTAATGACTTACACAGAAGCACGGTAATGGATATAAGATTTATTGAGTTACTTAATAATTCAAGATAATATTTCATGTAGTAATTAGAAATACAAAATGTAATTAAAATATAACAGAAATGTCACGAGCTGTTGCGAAGCCCTACGAGGCCCTGTGGGGAAAGTTGATGAGATGAGAGTGAAGAGATTTTGTAGGGTGGGTTGGTGATTCCTTCCTCATTGGCGTCCCAGGTTTGAAGTGGACGCATGCGGGTTTGGAGTAGGGTGGTCACGTGACTGGAACCACGTGACCGGAACCACGTGAGCAGCGACCATGTTAACCGTCTTCTTCTCCGCATTACCGCCAACTCTTCCAGTTAGCCCTAATGCATTTACCCATGTGAAATGATATGACATTGTAGCTCTCACCGAGCTCTGTATGATGAAAAGAAATCAGGCGTTTTACTAAGAATTGAACGAGTGACAAGATGGTGACCCTGAAAACCCCGTCTTCCTGATTCATGAGAGCGGGTTATACAGATATTTGTTAATACATATATTAATAACATTTGTTATCCTACCCCTAATAAAAAAACGCCAAAAGCTTAACATGGGATTTGTTTATGTCACTGGGTGTGACATAAAGTGTTGTTTATGCCACTACTTTCTAATACTGAAAAAATGTGGAAACGGAGTAGGATAAAATCTAGACGCCACTCGTCTTCGACTCGTGAAATTATAGAGCCAACAAAATGCGTGACATAAATAAACTCAGACTCAAACTCGTGTCGTCTCTTTATTTTATTGTTCACATACTACTCCGAGCAGGTAGGCAGCATTCCATTTCCAGTAACATCCAGTCCCATTACAATTCCTCTATTATCAGCCCAGCAGTGTGAGAGTCGACTAGATTGTCTTTCAACACCTTGCCTCCTACGCGTCATTCATGTCTGTCTGGGAAATCGAGTTCCGTGAAAAACCTACTTGAATCGACCTTTCATGTCAGATAGTATAGGGCAGGTGTGAGTCTGCTGTGATCTAATGCAAATATCAGGTTCCGTTGTTCAGAATATGGTACACAATGATACCTATCTTCAGCTATTACTGCGGCTTCCGATTGCTGCAACTCTGTTTCGACTAAAAGGTTGGTAATGGTACAATCCAGACCTTGTTACTCTCGGACCTTTATGTTCAACGTTTTTTGTTCAATTTTGTTCAATGTGGGTTCTAAGAACCGGAACAGGTATACCTACTTGGAAATATTCATATAGCTCAAAAAATTTGAAGATCTATAAAGACTACACTGCACGAAAACCACCAGTTAATTCCTATATACACCATCGCGGAAGTGTATGTATCGGCTGTAAATTGACTTGTTTTCATATATATACGCCCGTATTTCACGCCAGCGTATGAGGCGTATATAAGACTGTTTCCTATTAAATACGGACGCGTCTTGGCTGTATTTCACACCTGGCGTATACCAAAGGAAATAACCTCTGTGCAAAATGTATACGTCAGTCATATACATGTTATATACGGTTGGCATATATAACAAAAAAAGAAAAGAGAATCACAACCAACACTGCACGAAAACCACTATTTTACATATATATACGCCATTGCGATAACGCACATATCGGCTGTATCATGGCTTGTTTATACTTGTATACACCTATTATACGCCTCTGCGTTTCGGGCGTCTACGAGACAGTTTCCATATGTAGACGCGCGCGACTTGGCTGTCTTTCACGCCTGGTGATTGAAGATAAAACATGCTCTGTGTGATATATATACGCCAGGCGTATATATAATACAAAAAAAAAAAAAAAAATTGCGACCCGCGGCCCGCCCCGTCCTGCGGGTGTTGGTAGAGGTTGCACCAACACTGACCCACCACCCGCCACCTCCCAACCCCACCCCCTACCGCCCCCCCCCCCCCCCCGACACCCCACCACCCCACCACCCTACACCCACAGTGAAGCCCTGGTACACGAGCCCTGGTACATGGAGGTCCTCTGTCTTCACACATTACCTGAGTTTTGTCTCTTGGCGGCCGGGAGACTATATGTGTGAAAACGGCGGGTGTCAAAGCGGCAGGTGTCAAAGCGGCATCGGCAGCAGATGTGTGGAAGCACTTGGGGTGGTAGGTTGATATCTGACCAGACCTTGTGTTATATATACAGTACCCAAAGTATGACTTCAGAAGAGTGGTGTTTTGAAAAACTTTAAAAACTAAAAAAAAACGGTTTAAAAAACAAAAAATGCTTGGTTTATTAATTGTGTTTAATGAAGAGATAATAGATGGGGTTTTAGAACAATTTTATAATCAAAATTGATAGTATAACATTGGATTGATGCATATACCAAGGACTTAATAACTAATGGTAAATGAAATATGCTACCACTGATGTCCCCAAGTGGCAGAGGTCGGAATTATTGGATAGTGGCGTAAATAAACAGAATCAGGCGTATATATGACGTATATAAGACGGCACCATGGACACATATATATACGCCACTAGATAAGGCGTCTACGAGATGGATAACAGGTCGAACTTCTAGACGCAAAATCCTACTGTTAGACGCGTTTCGGATACATATGTAAAGCAGTAAGTTTCGTGCAGTGCAGTCACCGTGTTGTTCTGTGTGAATGACTGCAGTTCCAACCCAACCACAGGAAAGGGAAAAATTAAACCCATCAATCACCGTGTTGTTGTCTCAAGTCCCTCCACTCTCAGTGAAGCCCTATTCCCGCCTGCGTGGTAGTCCCAGTGTGTAGGTCTAAGGGCCCACCATCCTCCCTACACCCACTCAACCAACAGTGAAGTTCGACTCCCGGCCTCCGCCGGGCCGCCCTGCTTTAAAGCTTATATAAAGCAATTAAGCTCTGTTAATTAATCCAAAAATGTATGCCCCGCCCTCCACACACTTAAGCATGCGCAAGGCGGAGCTACTAAGTGTATATATACACTGGACAACTTTGAGGCAATGGTCGTCTCTGACAGCTCTGCTGCAATGGTAAGGTATGGGCATGGTGTTAGGACATCGCTACCTGCTGTGGTAGTCAGACTGGAGCTATAAAACTGAGACACAGAGAGCCCAGGGCAGTCAGTCAAGTCTGACACTGAGCAGAGCACACACAGCCGTGATTACTGACCATGACAAGCGGTATAGGCAGTACAATGACCACAACTAAATATGGTAACTAAAACAATATAAACACTATTTCTATGTATCTCTATATGTATCTCTGTCTCTATGTATCTGTAGTCTCTGTATTTGTATCTGCATGTTTTCTAAGGAATTTACAAGGCCAGGTGAGAGAAAGGTTCAGGGCACTGAGGCATGACAGGTGGGGGTCAGGGTTGTACTGACCAGTGTGTGTATGTCGAGGGGGAGGTATGTATGTAACTCTGTGTAATATGTATCTATGTATCTGTATATGTATCTCTGTATCTTTGCATGTCTGTCTATCTCAAGATCTGGTTCATGTCCCACCATTCCTCACAATAAATGAAAGACTCACAGGGAATCCATGCATGTTCGCTACCATTCTGTGGTGCAGCTCTCACTTGTTGTGATTCCCGCATGTAAATGAGGTGTAGTG